>JANUWF010000911.1:0-41919 GCA_026120185.1 Voacanga thouarsii
CACTCCATTGACCAGACTTCTTCTTCATCATTGTGCACCTTAGTTTCGGCCACCCTAAGCTACCTTGAACCAGCTTTAATCCCTCAGAAAAACTGCTCAACCAGTTGGCCAAAGGATACCTTCAATGCTCTTCAATTATCAAGATATTCTAGAAATATTTAGTTTCCAAATTCACTACCTAAAAATATTCTTCAAGGATTGTAACAACTAACCTTTCCTTTTCCCTTCCAAATCAGAGAAACAACTCTCTAAACTCTACAGAAATTCAGCCAGCCTTATTCCCTCAGAATTTTCGGCAACTACACTACAATCTCTCAATTCCCTTTAATCTCCATGAACACACACACTACACCAAGAACACCTACTACTTTCTTGCACCTAATACCCCTCCAAATCACCTCAAACCTTCACTAAAATCTCCAGATTTGACCTACTTACTGCTGTGAGTCCTTCGGCGCCATCCTTAACATCAAACTCCTCAAATCATCTTGCTACTTCGGATCAAAATCAGAAATTTCTGTGAAGGACAACAACATCTTCATGGTAAATTTACTCTATCAACTTCATCTTCTGCAAACTTGATCTCTAGTGAAAACCTATGTGAATAAACACACTAATGATCTCTCTCTCTCTCTCTCTCATGGCCGAAATTCTTCTTCCTTGGCCGGATGACTTCTTCTTCCATAATCATGCTCTCGCCATCTCCTTTAGACAAAGTTAGACATCTAGAAGTTGAGATCTACTCTAAACTCCTTCAAGGCATTCATCAATCAAGTAAGTACCTTCAATCCTTCTTTTAAACTCTAGGATTACGTCTCTAGGATGATGTTGATAGTAGGTGGATGGTGATAGGATTCAAGTATATATATATTGTTGAGATTGAAGCAAGAACATTTGTATGATTGTGAAGGGGATGTGATTTATGCATGGAAGGATTATCTTGATTAATTGTGTGATGATTTGACGTTTGATGCATGAAGTATTTGAGATAAATCATGCTAGAGATTATGTCACCTTTGGTGAATAGGATTTATATGCATGTTAGATTATTGAAGCCATGATCATATTTATGCTAGTAGAGGTTAGATCATGTCTTAATAAATTTAGATCTATGCTTATGTGCAAAATTTGGTCGATTTGATGAATGGAAGGAATGCATATGTTCTTTATTGTGGTTAGCTATAGGAATTTGAATCATGATCTAGTTGTCCCTAAACTAATTCTACTTCTTGAATAAAATATTTAATAAAATAATGTTTCTTTTGTATTTTCGAAAAAACCCTAGGAAGGGTAGATTTGGACTATTATAAACAATAAGGATATTTTAGTCAAATAAATAATAGCTTTGCTAGAAAAATAATGTGTGTATATATATATATATATATATATCATTTAAAATAATGAAATGAATTAAAGCCTTTTATGGAAATAATTATGATTAGTGAAATGGTTATTACTACAAATTTGATTATTGTCTTTTAATCAAAACCCGATAAGAATTGATTTATTATTTTTCAAGCAAAGACTCATTAAATTCATTTTCAACTAATTTTAGCTATCAATTATTTTCTAACAACTAAAGTACTAATAAATCATTATTTTACCTAAAACTTCTTAGGACTCTTGATCAAATAAACTCTAAGTTTTCCTTAACAAGATTTAAGCTTTCAACTTATTAAAATTTACCTCCCAAACCATTAATTATTTTAAATATTGCACTAGGTTCAACTCTTAAACCTTGTTACTTATTGTTTAACCTTAAAGCTTGGGACACTAGGATCATGGTAGTAGTAAGTTGTGTTGACTTAAAATTAAGGAAGTGGATTGTGGCTTGAAATTGATTGCAATTTGTATTTGTCCTGTGGGGTTAGGTCAGCTGGTGGAGACCTTCTATTTGTGAGCAAGAATCAGGTAAGCTCCTGCATAAAACCTGATTGATGTGAAATGTTTTCTTATGGCAAGCCAAATGTAGAGAGTGTATGGACACTCATTTATGTAAAGGTAATTGAGGATTGAACTATCTCTTATTTCAAGCATTTGAATTATTTAAAAGACAAGAAGAAGATTTTCCAAACCTAAACTCTTTCTAAAGCTGATTTTTACAAGGACTTTGGAAACCCATAAAATGCCATTTTCATGTGGAACAAAGTTTTGTTCATTTTATCCCAAGTGGGAAACGTCGTTGAGTACTCAATAAGGGTGGACTACTAGGACTAGTCCTTGAGGGGTTAGGGTAAGTCTCTTAGCAGGTGGCCACCTCTGAGGGGTGAGTCCTTCCTAGATAGGACGTCAGTCGAGTGGGTCGTGCCGGTCCGAGCTAGCAGTGTTCTTTTCAGTCAAGTGACTGTGTTTTACCGGAATGGACACCCGGTTGTTGTTTGGGCATATAGAAGGAGGAGTATCTTGCCCAACAGGCCGATCACCTACTTTGGTCAGTCTGCACAAAGTGTGGCATTCTGACCGACGGTATGCACAAAGTGTGGCACACTGACCATCCGGTTGTGGGGCCCAACGTGTGGTAACTCATAATCCTTTCTTATGAGTGGTTGATTTTGTTGATCATGTATGGCTAGTATAGCTAAAATGACACTCTTGCTTTTGACTAATGTTTATTGCTTGCCAACGTTTCTGTTATAAAGATTTCACACTTTGCATCCATGAATTGCTTTCACTAAACACCCAAAGCACACACGGACTTACTGAGATTTCTGTCTCATCACCTTTTTCCCATGATTTCAGGTCGATCCTGCTGTTGGGATGAGTAGCTAGTAGTATCTGCCTTGGAAGAGATTGTTGTCATTTAATTCTATGTATTGCTCTAGGGAGATAAGAGTGGATAATTTTATTTATAGTTTTGTCTTGGGAATTCATAGATTTATTCTTGGAGTTTTTCTTTGGGTTGTAATAAATTCTTTTTTAGGTAAAGTATTATTTTTATTCCGCAATTTTATATGTGTGACCTAGTTATAAAGACCCCTTGTCCTTTAGACGGGGCGATATCCCCGGCCCTGGTGGGCCTAGGTTGCGGGGTGTTACAAATCTCCACCTAGACCTTCCTTTGTAACCCTACCCAACCAGATTGAGACCGGGGAGAGTTCTAGGAGACCCGGGAAGGAGCCGATAGATGGGTTTGCAAATGGGGCTGGGATGGACTTCATTAGGAATTCTGGGGGATGGTTATATGAGGCCGACTTTGAAGATTCTGATAAGAACTAGAAAGGCTAAGTGTTGCTACGATTGGGATGTATTATTTACTGCTTTCCATAAATTCCTATGCTAAGGATTATTTTTCCATGTTTACTACTTTAATTCCGAATTTATGCAAATAAGAGTACATGGAGTACTCTAAATCTTGAGGAAAAATCTATATGCAATTCTTTATACAAAATTTGCATCTAATTTTCTTCCGCTAAATGTTGAATGTGACTGCATGCTCAATTTGGATATTTTAAACCTTGTTGCATAAACTCATTATCTGGGGCATGGTTTAGAATGGCACCCAAGCGTCGTGTAGCTACATCCAGCAGAAGGGTTCCTGTGGCAGAGCCCGTGACACCAAAGTTTGATACAACTCAAATGCCATCACCAAACCAGGGGGGTGAGAACGAACTAGAGCAAAAAATGGAATCGGAAGAACCGGTTAGTGTAACTATGATGCAAGCATTCCACAAAGTGACCGAGATTCTGCAAACCCTGACTGAGCGAAGGAATCTAAAAGGGGAAGATGAGGCATTGGAGCGGTTTCTGAAATTTCAACCACCTATCTTCTTGGGAGAGGCCGAACAAGATCAGAAAGTGGAACAATGGGTGGAACAAATGGAGGACACCTTTGCTACGCTCCAGTACACTGAGAAACGAATGGTGAAGTTTGCTGCATTCCGATTGAGGGGTCCAGCTCGGGCATGGTGGCAACGGGTTCAGGACAACTGGGAGATGATTGACCAAGACTGGACATGGGCTAATTTTGTGGAAGCATTCCGAGCCGAGTATATCCCTCAGTGGATAGTTGAGAAGCGGGAAGATGAGTTCCAGAATCTAAAGCAGGGAGGAATGACGGTAGCTCAATACGCAGCACGGTTCACGCAACTGTCAAAGTACTGCAAGAGGCTGGTGGACACTGAACAGAACAAAACGAGGCAATTTGTTAAGGGTTTAAGGCAGGAGTTAAGAAGGGCATTGGCACCCTCTCCACCAATGACTTATTCGGGGGCTGTGGACGCAGACCACCCATACTGAGAATGAGGATCGCAACCGAATAGCACCAAGACCTTTCGTACCGTCAAGATAGGCGCCGAGACCTTTTTAGAGGCAGCAGCCCAACAAGCGCCCTGCCAACCAGCAGTGGCAGAATCGGGGAAAACAAGCTCGAACAACACCGGTTGGTCCTGTGTAGAATCTTCCATTATGCCGGCACTGTGGAAAAAGGGGCCACATTGAGAAAAATTGTTGGTCCAGAGGAGGTGAGCGGAAATACTACCACTGTGGAGACCTGAACCATCTGCGGAACACCTGCCCTAAACTTCTCCGAGTCGGACAAAGGAACCCAGCTCAGATCCCGGGGCCCAATCGAGCTAATACCACGGGAGCTTCCAGGAGTGGAACGCAGAAGCCCTAGGTGAAAGCAAAAGTTTTCGTGCTCAACCGGGAGGAGGTTGGAGCTGATGCAGCAGTGGTGGAAGGTACGTTTACTATCCAAGGTCATTCCGTTAATGCATTGATAGACCCTGGATCTACCCATTCCTATTTAAACAAGAATTGTGCATATCATTTGGGTTGGGATGGAGTAGAACTACCTTTTACCTTGTTAGTAAGTACGCCTTTGGGGAAAATGGTGCAAGCGGATCGGTATGTATAGAATTGTAAAATTGAAGTGGGGAGAGAAAGCTTGGAGGGAGATTTAATAGTCTTAGCTATTGATGATTATGATTTGATATTGGGAATGGATTGGCTAGCGAAGCATAGGGCTAGAGTAGACTGTAAGAATAAGTCAGTTCAGTTCATTAGACCAGGATGTGAGTAAAAGAGTCGAAGTTTTTGATAGCTGGGGCTAAAGCCCGAAAATTGTTGAGGCAAGGATGTCAAGGATATTTGGCTTATGTGATAAACAAGCCGAATGACCAGTGCACTCTAGAGGATACTGAGGTGGTAAAGGATTTTCCCAACGTGTTCCTGCGGAACTCATATCTCTACCTCCCAATCGAGAAGTTGAGTTCACCATTGATCTAGTCCCAAGAGCAGAACCAGTGTCCCGAACTCTATATCGGATGGCACTGGCGGAGCTGAAAGAATTGAAGGAGCAGCTAGAAGAGTTGGTGAGACAAGGCTATATCAGACCTAGCATGTCACCCTGGGGAGCACCTGTGCTATTTGTGAAGAAAAAGGACGGGACTCTAAGGTTGTGTATTGACTACCAGGGCTTGAACAACCTGACCATCAAGAATAAATATCCTCTACCGTTAATTGACTGAGTTGTTCGACCAGTTGCAAGGATCTAGTTGTTACTCCAAGCTGGATTTGAGGCAAAGCTACTATCAAGTGAGGATAAAGGAGGAAGATATTCCTAAGACGGCCTTCAATACAAGATATGGTCACTATGAGTTTGTGGTGATGCCTTTCGGGGTAACTAATGCACCCGCGGTATTTATGGATTTGATGCATCGAGTGTTCCAACCCTACTTAGACAAGTTCGTGGTGGTCTTCATCGACGACATACTCATATACTCCAGGAGCCCGGAGGACCATGCAGAACATTTGAAGTTGGTATTGGAAAAGCTAAGGGAACACAAGCTTTACGCCAAGTTTAGCAAGTGCGAGTTTTGGCTGGATAGTGTGGCATTTTTTGGTCACGTGGTGACCAAGGATGGGATCAAGGTGGACCCAGCGAAGGTTGAAGCAGTTTCGAACTAGAAGCAACCAGAGAACATCACAGAGATTTGAAGCTTCTTGGGATTGGCTGGCTACTACAGGAGGTTTATTAAGGGGGTTTCAACGCTAGCATCTGAGAAAGGATATACCCTTTGTGTGGAATGAAAAATGTGAAAAGAGTTTCCAAGAGTTGAAGCGGAGGTTAATGACAACATCTATGTTGAGTCTGCTAGAGGCAGATAAGCCCTACGCATTATATACTGATGCTTCGAAGGAAGGCTTGGGAGCAGTTTTGATGCAAGATAGGAAGGTGATCGCCTATGCTTCTCGAAAATTGAAGCCGCATGAAGTCAATTATCCCACCCATGATCTAGAGCTGGCTGCCATTGTGTTCGCTTTAAAGAAATGGCAGCACTACCTGTATGGAGTCGGAATATGAAGTGTTCACTGATCACAAGTGTAATATCCAGCCCAAAACCACATTTGACTATGGGGAAAAGTCATGCATTGCATAGCATTTTGCATTTTATGTGGTAGCTTAGAATTATTTTATTTGCATGGATGCATGTGAATTTTTCCGTTGCTCTTGCATTTGAATTAATTGATGTGAAATAGTTGTGTTGTTAAAGATTTGGATAAGGGAGGTTTGGTCGAAGATTTGGAAGGATGAGTATTGGGGGGTGGTGAGAACTGATTGTAAAAAAAATTAGTATTGGAGTTGTTTTGGAATAGCGGGGAGGTTGGTGATTTCCTTTGGTGACCCGAGTTCGAATCCTATCTTTTTGTGAAGTTAGTTTCTCTTCTTAAAAATTCCTTTCCTTAGAGTTTCCATGTCTTGGTTGAAAAAGATCTAGCAAACCTAGAGAAATTTTAGTGTCATTATTCCAAGGAAATAAATCTCTATATTTATTTCCTAAATTTAAGGACCTTGATGTGAATAAAGTTCACTTTTAATTTTCAGCTTTTATTCCTTAGGATTTTCGAAAAACCCCTAGCTAATAATTAAAATTTCAGCTTGAATTTAGCTAGAAAGATCTTGCCATGGATAGTTGGAATTAATGAATCATTTTTCTAGTAGGAAACCTTGTTGATTTTAACCCTAGAACCTAAGCTAAAAATCTGGAAAAAATTTCCAGCAAGTGCCGCCACTTCTTAGAGGAATTTTAGCTCAACTTAAACTCTTCCAAAGCTAGGAAATCTTATCCTAAATCCTTTAGCAAATCAGATTTTTATTGCAATCCTAATTCGACTAGGATTTTCTTCCTAAACCAAGTAGATTTTCGACAGCTTTGTGTTAACACAAGCTGTCCGAAATTCCAGCACCTTTAAGTACAATCCAACCCTTCAAACCCTAGCTCAAATCCCCTAAAACATCTTCCATCAATTCAGATTATCTTTGCTGTGCAAAACCAGATTTTACTCACACAAATTCCAGAATTTCGGCCAGCTAGGAAACCAGAATTTTCAACAGCTTTGTACAGAAAATTTCGGCCAGCCTTGTACTCCTATTCCAACCGAAATTCTGTACACAAACACACCGAAAAACCCCAGCTGATCAAGCTATTTTTCAGCGCCTAAAACCCTCATTTTTTCTCTGGAAATTTCGGCAGAACCACAGCTAAAACAGTCCAGAAATTCTTCCTCTCCTGTTCAGCAATTTTGCACAGCAAAACTACTGCATGCGCACAGAAATTTCAGCCCTAAAAACCTTCGAAAACTCTTCTTTGTTTGGCCCAAAATTCTGAACACAATCAGCCCTTCTCTTGAGCAGTAGTTTGGCCAGCACAAGGGAGTAAAATTGCAGAATATTTTCTCCCTTAAACCCTCTCAAAGTCGGCAGCAAGAAGGCACTCGTGAGCTGCAATTTTCGGCCTTGCTGTCCAAGAAACCTAAAGCCATTAGGAGTCTTTCTAAACATCACCATCTAACCGTAAACCAATCTTCTCTAACTCTAAATCATAGCAGCCGTCTATCCTCTCCATTCTACACAAAAATTCCAGCAAGAACTCTACAGCAAATTTTTGAAAACCTCAAGAACAACACCTAGCAAAAACCGATCACCCTCCAAGGTAAGCAAAAACCATCTCAACTTCTTGATTCCTTTCTTCCATCAATTCTCTTCCTTTTCTTCTTTGGAATCACGCCATCTCAAGGCTGATTTCATCTCTTTATGCATTCTCGGTCATAAGGAAGGAAAAAGGAGACAACTTTTCTCTTCTAATCCAACGAACTCGGGACAATCACCATAGGAGCATCGGGATCTTGCTACCCGGTTGTTGTAAGGTACGGAAATACTTACCCTTAATGCCAGAATTAAGGTTTAAGGTAGTAGATGATGTCTATTACCTTGTTGAATATATGGTCATAGTGTATGATCTTAGGGGATTGTGAATTGTTATGAAAATAAATGAGTTTGGCACATGTTCGAATTAGTTGAAGCCCTGATCATGATATTATATGGTTTAGATCAAGAGGATAATGGAGGAAAGCAAGCTGTGAATTTATCTCGTTTATCTGAGGCATATTAAGTAAGTCCTTGCATAAACTCTTTTGTTAAATGTTGTGATGGTAAGTCCTTGCATAAACTCTTTTGTTAAATGTTGTGATGGCAAGTCTATGTTGTGAAGCTTTGTAAAGCTATTGTTGAACTATGTTTGCTTGGGTTGTAAACGTGGATATTTATTCTTTAAATGGTTTTGTCAAACTAACGATTTTATCAAGAAAACTATTCTTTTCCTTAAACTTTTAGAAATCTCTTTTAAAGAAAACCACGTTTTAGAAAGCCAAGGTTTGGAAACATTGTGAATCAGGAATTGACGGATATGTTCGTTGAGTACTCAATAAGGGTAGGCTAACAATACTAGTCTTGGAGGGCTATACTAAGTCTTCTGGTAGGAGGCCACCTCAAGAAGATAAGCTCTGCTTGAAAGGCAACAGTATTGGTTGGTCAGGCCGGTCCGAGCTAGCATGTGTACTGGTAAGGTATTATTTATTTTCCCAGCATGAACACCCAGATAGTTTTGTTAGGTGTAGAGAATGAGGAGTATCTCACCTGGTGAGCTGTACACTCACCTTAATCAGAACGCCCAACGTGTGGTAATCTGATCCTGTCTCGATGCACAAAGTGTGGTGCCTTGACCTGTCTTGGTGAACAAAGTGTGGCACCTTGGCCATTTTGTTCTCATTGAGCCCAACGTATGATGGCATAACTATTCATTCGAGTGGATGATTGTTTTGTGTAAAGTATGATTATGGAAAAACCCACTCTTTGCGAAAGAGAAATTATTTATGACTTGCCAAATATTTCTACAAATGTTTTCTACTTTGCATACACGTACAGTTTTAAACACCATGTGCACACACAGGACTTTCTGAGATTTATTCCACACTATTTTACATCATGTTTTCAGGACATAGATTGTGCTGAGTCAGCGGGGCTTTGACACTAGAGGCTTTTGCTATTTTTCCTATGTTGTTCTAGGAGACTTTTGTCGTTTATACTTCTGAACAATATTTCTTTTATTTCTTATTGCTCCAATTTGAGCCTGATGTAATAGGAGTATTTCTTTATTTATCTAAGTTGAATCTCTGGGAGGTTGACTTTATATTTTATACCTCTTTTTAAAGGCCCCTTGTCCTATGGGACGGGACGACATCCCCGCCCTTTTAGGGTACGTAGTCGTGGGGTGTTACAACAAGAGCTGAAGTACATCTTCACCCAAAAAGACTTGAATTTGAGGCAGCGAAGATGGATGGAATTTTTAGAAAAGTACCGTTGCCCTATCAACTGCCACCTTGGGAAAGCCAACGTCGTTGCTGATGCCGTGAGCCGGAAAGTCAGAATGGCCAGGCTAAGAGTACAGGAGGTTCAAGTGGTTCAAGATGTGTTGGATAGAAGAGCAAAAGTGCAAGAAGAGATGATTATTATTAGCAACCTGAAGTTGATGCTAGATCTAAGGTAGGAAATTGTTGAAGCCCAGCAGATTAATGCAGAATTTCAGCTTTTTAAGGACAAGGAGCTTAAATGGCATGGCAGTGAATTCTGACAAGACGAAACGGGAGTGTTGTACTTCTGAGATCGTTTGTGTGTACCCGAGGAGCACCAGTTGAAGGACAGAATTTTAGAAGAAGCGCATAAGAGCAAGTATGCCATTCATCCGGGAAAGGTCAAGATCTATCAAGATCTGAAAAAGACTTATTGGTGGCCCGGGATGAAGCGGAACGTGGTTAAGTATGTCTCAACGTGTCTAACCTGTCAAAAAGTTAAAGCGGAGCACAAAAAGGTGGCAAGATTATTACAACCATTGCTAGTACCGGAATGGAAATGGGAAAAGGTGACCATGGACTTCGTTTCCGAACTCCCTATAGCAAGGACCCAAAATGACGCCATATGGGTAGTGGTGGATCGATTGACCAAGTCGGCACATTTCGTGCCCATGAATGTTAGGGATTCAATGGAAAAGTTGGCTCAGACCTATGTGCGGGAAATAGTCAGATTGCACGGAGTGCCTTCAAGTATTGTGTCCGACCGTGATCTGAGATTTACCTCCCGATTTTGGGGCAAGTTTCAAGAATCAATGGGTTCTAGTCTGAAGATTAGTACGACGGCGCATACATTGACCGATGGATAGTCAAAAAAGGTTATTCATATATTAGAGGATATGCTGAGAGCCTGTGTATTGGATTTCGGGGATAGGTGGATCATAGGTGTGCCGTATGCGGAGTTGTCATATAATAACAGTTATCAAGCTTCGATTGGAATGGCTCCGTATGAAGCTCTATATGGATGTAAGTGTCAAGTACCGCTATACTGGAGTTGGTCAGAGGATGGTCACATAAGTAAATCGGGAGAAGTCTATGTTCAAGAAATGTTGGACAAGGTCAAGTTGATTAAGGAAAGGTTGAAAGTGGCCCAGAGTCGACAAAAGAGTTATGCAGACAATAGGTGGAGAAAGTTAGAATTTCAGGTGGGAGATGGTGTGTTCTTAAACTGACACCAAATAGAGGAATTCTGAAGCATCCGTATCGATTAGGCCGGTGGCGTATCGATTGAATTTCGAAAACCAGACTTAAAGGACCCTTGGACACCTCTCAAAACCTCTACAAAACGGGCTAAAGAAATGCAGAAATTCTGCACAGAAAAATGCTGCAACCGTTCGTAGCTTTGAACACCATAGAACCAGAATTTTTCCAGCTTTGTTCTCTTCAAGCCCTGGCCGAAAACCACCCTTCAACCTCCGTAAATTAACCCTTGTTCAGCCATGAACTGAAAACCATTACCCTCTCCACTTACCTTGCACAATTGGACTCCATAATCACACCTCAAATCTCTCCTACAATCACTCTATTCAAACTTCCATTTGAACTTCAAAATTTCCAAAATTTTCTCTCCATGAAAACACCCTTGTATTAAGCTATACAACCAGAATTTCTCTACCACTAAACTCTGATTTTTGGCCAGCCTTAAAGCCTTATCAAACTTCAATCATTTCAGCAAAACAAACCAAACCAGCCGACACTGTTGTAGCTCCAAGAAAACCTCCATCAATCAAACACCATTAACATATCCTATACCTCAAATCACTCCATTTGAATTTCAAATGATCAGGTCTTTCTCTCCCTCTCTAAGCTAAACCGAAACCCCTAAATACCCTAAACTATTTAGTTAACACTCTCCAGAAATTCATCCAGCAATCTTCCTCAAATTCTCTCCATTTTCACCAAGAATACCAAGAACACTAAGAACACATACTACTCTTCTTCAAGCCAAAACCCACTCTAAACACCTCTAATCCTTCTCAAAAACTCCATAATACTCCTACATACTCTCTAGAGTTCATTTCTAGAATTTATAACATCAAATCTCAAAAACAAAATTTGGCATTCGGATTAAAACTGATTTTTTTCCTTGAAGTATCAAGAACATCATCAAGGTAACCAAGAACAACTCTTTTGTTCATCTTCTTCCATTTAACCTTCTATGTATCAGACTAATGCTCTCTCTCTCTCTCTCTCTCGGCCGAAATGGATGATCAACAACCATGGCTGTTTTTCTTACTCTTGGACAATTCAAGACTCTCAATCGCGTGGACCTTCTTAAATCTTCATCAAGGTGATCATCAATCAATTATTCCTCCTTAAACCTTCTTTTTAATTCAGCATTCATGTCTCTTAGAAGTTGATAGGAATAATAAAATATGAATGGGGGATTGAGTATATGCATGTGAATGAAGGGATTGGGATTAGGACATGAGAATGATTGATCATGTTTAAGCTATATGGATTTTCTTGAGAATCGATGTATGTTCATCATGTCCTAAGAGAATTATGAATGTTTAAGCATGCTAGATGTTATGTCCCCTTTGGTGAATAGGATTTTTATATTCTTATCTCCATTGAAGCCATGATCATGATTGTTTGGCCATGTGATAGCAAGTGTTGATTTAAGCATATGTTCATGAGTGGATTAGTTTGTTGTTTGATGTTGAAGAAAATGTTCATGATTCTTGTTAGCAATAGGAAATCATGATTATATTCTTGTTGATCCTAGGCTATTTTAATTAGTAAATTTTATTACCTTAATTAAAATTATTACTATATTTTCCTCTAAGGATTTCGAAATTGCTAGGAAGTTTTGGAAATGGGATGTTATATGAAATATTGATATTTTACTAGTCAAATAAATGATATTTTTCCTTAAGAATAATATATGCATAGGTATAATATTAAATAAGATCTTTTATATAAATAATAATAATGACCTTGTAGACCCTAGTTCAAACTTTTGCCTATATTCATAAATATTATATATATTAAAATTTGTTTGTTATTTATTAAACAAAAATTTAATATAATTCATTTATTATTAATTTCATTTATTACTAATTATTTATTATCCATTAAAAATAATTAAAAAGTATTTGTAATTTATTATTTATTTATAATAAAGCTATGTTAAATTACCATTTATTAATATTATTTAGGGCTTGGTATTATTCAATATTCAAACCTTAGTTTATTTATTAATAATAACACTCAAGAATTGTTATTTGAGTCTATAATTTATTAGCAATTATTTTAGAACCCCTAGTTATTTTAACTTATCAAACTAGACTTATTTTATAAAATTCTTTATCAACTAGCCTTAAAGCTTAGGACATTAGGGTCATGATTGTAATAAGTTGAACTAGGATTATTTGTGTAAGTGAATTTAGCTTGAGTGTAACCTTATGTTTTATGTTTACCCCGTGCGGGGTTAGGTCAGCCTTGGAAGACTTTTGAATTTGAGCAAGCAAAGATTCAGGTAAGCTCCTACATGGAATTTTGTGAAGACCAAAAATTACTATGGCAAGCTAAATGTAATGTGTATGGATATTCATGTTGTAAAGGCAATTAAGGACCATTTTCCTATTTATTTCAGTCAAGCAAATCATTGGAAAAATCAAACAAGCTGTTTCACACAAAATGCTAAACTTTTTCTAAAACCCAATTTTGACAAGAATTTTAGAACACTTAATTGCTATTTCCAAATAAAGCAATGTATGATCCATTTTCTCCTAAGTGGGACAATCAACGTTGAGTACTCAATAAGGGTAGACTACCAGGACTAGTCTTTGAAGGGTTAGGGTAAGCCTCTCAGTAGGTGGCCACCTATGAGGGGTGAGTCCTTCCTAGATAGGATGCCAACCGGTAGGTCATGCCGGTCCGAGCTAGCAAATTTCAGTCATGTGGACTATGTGTTTTTGGAGTGGACAACCAGTAAATTTGGGTGTAGAGATGGAGTAGTATCTCACCCGGTAGGCCGTACACCTACCTTTTGTCAACTTGCACAAAGTGTGGCATTCTGACCGTTGCTTAGTCATGGGGCCCAACGTGTGGTAACCCATGGCTACCCATTTGAGTGGTTGTATTTATTGTGCACATGTGTGGATTAAAAAGCAAAACACCACTCTTTATTTTCAATACTTATTTAATGCTTGCCAACACTTTCTCTTATGAAACTGTTACAACTTGCATACATGAATTATTTTACCTAAAACACTTAAAGCACACACGGGCTTACTGAGATTTTTATCTCATCACCTTTTATACCATGTTTTCAGGTTGATCCGGCTGTGGAGGTCAATAGCTAGACTTGTTGCCTATGTTTTGAAGACTTTATGTTATTTTCTTTATGGATGTTTTGAGAGATTGTAGCAAACAATTTATTTTGGATTTGTTCCTGTGTTTATCTTTTGAGTTGTAATAAGTTTAATTTTAATTAATTTATTTTATTTTATTATATGTGACCTAGTTATAAAGACCCCTTATCCATTGGACGGGGCGACATCCTCGGCCCTGTTGGACCTAGGTAGTGGGGTGTTACATATTGGCCCTACGATAGAACCTCAACTATAGCATATCAAAGTATATACTTCCAGCTTCGTCAGACTACCAACTCATGCTCAAGTTATAAAGTACTAGTCTACGTTGTAGCGGTAGTAGTCTAGGTTTTTACCATATAGTACTTTAAGAAACCACTACTACAAGTCCTGTTTTACGTATTTAAAATACGCTTATGTCATAAAGTGAGTGGACAACTCACTGGCTAAAGGTAAGCCATTCCCCATTTAGAATTCACAACAAAATAACTTAAACATGATGAAATTCTCATTCTCATCAATCGGTTAAGAACGAATGTTTATGTGTTAAGTAACCCGTGATCCATACCTTACTGTGAAAGACCTTCATTCACATGGACCACATATACAAACACAATAGGTCTTTTCCAAACGTAATTGTGCACAAATAAAAATGTAAATTCACAAATCAATTTCTGAAAATAAATACTTTTATTAAAACATTCGATATTTACATCAGAAACCTAGTTTAGGAGGGCATATTTCCGAACAATCTCCCACTTGTACTCTAAACTAAGTATGTCCATAGGTGCCCACCCCTATGGCGTCTAAGTGTTTCTTAAAGACTCTCTCAACCAAAGGCTTGGTGAATGGATCTGCAAGATTGTTCTCGGAGGCAATCTGTTCCATCATGACTTCCCGTCTCTAGATGAAATACCGAATCAACTGGTACTTCCTCTCAATATGCTTCCCCTTCTTGTGATTCCTGTGTTCTTTACATTGTGATACTGCTGCAGTATTGTCGCAATACATCACAATCAGCCTATCCATATGTGACATGACTCTAAGTTCTAAAAGGAACTTCCAGAGCCAGACTGCCTCCTTGGATGCCTCCGAAGCTGCTACATACTCAACTTCCATAGTTGAGTCAGTAATGTAAGATTGCTTAATACTCTTTCATGAAATAGCTCTTTCAGACAAGGTGAAGATATATCCACTTGTGGATTTTCTCTCATCCTTATCCGCCCGGAAGTCTGACTCTGTATATCCTGTAGAAACCAAGTCATCAGCCCTGTAAACCAACATATAATCTCTCATTCATTTGAGGTACTTGAGAATATGCTTTACAGCTTGTTAATGAACCTCCCCAGGGTTTGACTTGTTAGGGATATGCCTTAGAGTCAATTTGTACTTATACTATTGTTGTTATGTTTTATATAATAATATGAGGTTTTCCTCTGCATGAATAGTGCATTTTATTTTGTGGTCATCAAGTACGTAACTTGATAGTAAAACCCTGCAATGAATACAATGACTATTCTAAAATTGTCCCTGATCGATTATTATTATTGGAACAATAATAAATTAAAATTAGTATGTTTGTGACTTGATGGCTATGTTTTACTGGTCATGGATATTTGTGATGTCGAGTCAAAACATAAATAAATGTTAGAGAACATTGTATTGGACATGATGAGAGTACTTCATGGAACATGTCATAAGTACTTTCTAGCCATAATGATATTAAAAGTCATTCGACCAAAATTCATCATAGTTTCCTACATGATAAATTCTATATTTTGACGTTGTCTAAAGTTATCTTTAATCAGATAATAAATTAGACTACTGTTGGATATAGAATAAATCAATGAGAGGAATACGAATGATAGTGAAGGAATTTGTCCCTCTCAATTATGGGAGAGATATCCATGGGCCCCTTGATAAGTTAGACTGTTAAAATACATGGCCGTACTCAAATATATCAATCTAAGATATTGATATCATTTGTTTGAACAGTCTACGAAATCAAGAAAAAATTGATTAAGCTTAATAAGGATGACATGCTTCATGCCTTATGCTTAATCTGGATATCATGTGACAAAAGACTAAATATAAAATTATGGTTTAGTTCAAAGAGATCATCAATATTCATTTAACCTGGATAGTTATAATGTTTTGCTAGAAACTGCTTATAACTTGTGTGCCATTTAAATATGATTTGGGCATACTGTCAATGTTAAATGAACCTATAGGGTCATACAATAAGCGAACTTGCTAGGTTATTTTTCTAGTAACCAGATTCAATGCATTTAGAAATATGTCTAAGTTACTCGAACTTAGAAAATTTACCAGATACAATGAATTTGAAAATATGTCCACATTTGATGTATCTGGATAATGTCCAGATTATAAGAATCTGCCTCGATAAATTAATTGTTTAAATAACCGAGATAATGGCAGAATCTTATCATATTAGTTTTAATTTAATTTGAATTTAAATTAAAATATGATAAGATATTATTAGGGTTGGACTCTAAGAGGTTCGGAGGTTTTAAGGAAAACCCTAACCATCTTTTCAGGAGTCTAATTCTGTTGAGAACATTTGTGCCATTTTCTACCAAGAAAAACCCTTTCAAATCCTAGGCGCTTGCACTCCTCGGGTGATGAGTGAGTTCGCGGTGTGTATTCGATAGAGGATGTTCGCGCACTGCAGCATCTGGTGATCATTCGGGTTGCACGTGCAGCAGCACCATCAGAGTCGAAGGATATCGATTTCACTAACCAGAGGTAATTCTGCAAACCTACGGTCTTCTTAATCGTTTCTTTGGATCGTCGGAAGGGATTTGTGAATGTTTTCCACGTTTAGGAGTCCATGAATCCTAACAGTGGCATCAGAGTAACTTGCTAAATAATTAGGTTGATTCATCTGTGTTAATCGTATTGTTGTGGATATGTATGATATATTTTAAACAGTGTATATCAGCATGTTCGCATGATAATGATTTTAGAATACTTAGCATGTAAACTGCCTGAATTAGGTTTAATATGTGCATCTTAATTGCATAATCAAACCAAATTATATGCAGATTGTCTGTAAACTAGTTTGTTTTAATATGATATGGTATCGTAAACTCGCTATCCGTAGTTCTTTATTTGCAAATTATTTGTATTACTCGGCCAAGATAATATGTTATCTATACGAATATGATTAAAAGGGATCACAGATTGTCTGTAATATGAAAATTTCATGGCGATGGTTATTAAGGGGTTCGAACGTTAATTTGATTAAGATTCGGGACCTCCGCCAGGGGCGCTGCCCCTTGGAACCCCAACTAACTATTCGTTATGTGTTATTCATTTGTGTTTTTTATTGTAGTTGTGGATTATTTTGAATAGTGCATAGCATGGCCGTTTTATCCCAATGTGATTGGCAGGTTATATTCTGGTTGTGTTTAAGTTGTAATTTTTAAATACGGACTGCATGTCGTTTTTCATTGTTGTAAAATTGTACTGCTTTCCTAGAATAGGTATTATTTTAATTTTACTCTCTAATGTAAAAGAAGACGGCGGCCAACATTCACAACCAAGGAGGAGTATGCTCAAGGCATTAGAGAATGCTGAAGGAGTTTATATACCTCGATTGACCACCTTGATCTTCACTTTGCTCGTGATGGCCAACATAAGTTATGGGCCATGCTATGTCACTTTTATTTATGTCATGCATGCATATTTGATATGTTTATTTCATGCTTACTACAATCAAATCTTTATTTTTAAAAAAATAAGTGTTAAATGCCTTCAAAAATCAAACACGTGTTATTACTTGGATCATCATATGGCCATTCTTGCCAAAGTAGGATGCTTTTGATTATCTAAGTGAGACAAGATGGAAAATAGTTTTCCATATGTTTGATATGGTTTGACTTAACTGGGCTATCAAAATACTTTTAGGCCTAGGGCATTATATGAGATGTTTTAGTCGGGACATTTGATGCCTATCTCATTAAAATTTGATTTTTATTTAATTATAAGATTAAAGCTAAAGCTTACTTATGATTAAAATAAAATATTTATTAAAAAAATTTACCCACTTCGAAACATCAAAATGTTGAAGTTTCAAAAGGTTTAAATGCTTTTAGTGGGAGTTTTTAATTAAAGCCACAAAATTAATTACTTTACATATTTTGTATGTAGATAATGGCAACAAATAGTTGGAATAACTCATTGTGATCTGTGCTCGACAAAAATAAGCTTAGTGGGACTAACTTTCTTGATTGGGCACGAAACTTAAGAATCATTCTTAAGCAAGAAAAAAAGCTATATGTTCTTGAAAATCCTATTCCCCCTGCTCCAGCAAATAACGCCTCAAAAGCTGAAAAAGATGCTTATAGTAAGTATAAAGATGACTTCAACGATGTTACTTGCCTCACGCTAGCAACTATGAACTCTGAACTTCAAAAACAGTTTGAAGAAGCAGAGGCATATGACATGATTGTGCATCTCAAGGAAATGTTCCAAGAGCAAGCACGACAAGAGAGATTTCAAACTCACAAGGCGTTAAATGCATGTAAGATGGTTTATGGCACCTTGGTAAGTGCTCATGTCCTTAAAATGGAGGGCTATCTTGATCATCTTGATAAGCTTAGTGCTTCTGTTAATCATGACATGGCCACGGATTTGATCTTGGGCTCATTACCTCCTGAGTATGACCAGTTTGTCATGAATTTTAACATACATAACATGAAGAAATCCATTATTGAATTTCATGGGATGCTAAAACAAGTTGAACTGAAAATTAAGAAGAGTACTCCTAGTGTTCTAATGGTTCAAAAAGGGAAAGGGAAAAAGAACAACCAAAAGGGCAAAGTTATGGCTAGTAAGGGTAAGGACAAGGCAAAGTCCAAGTTCAAGCACAAACCAAAGGCCAAGACACCAAATGAGGGAGCTTGCCACCATTGTGGAGAACAAGGACATTGGTTAAGAAATTACAAGCTCTATTTGGAAGCAAAGAAAAAGAAGGACAGTGAGACTGCCGCTTCAGGTATTTATGTTATAGAAAATAATTTGTCTACTTCTGATTCATGGGTATTAGATACCGGTTGTGGATCTCACATTTGTGTAAATGTGTAGGGTCTAAAAAGTAGTAGAGCCTTGGTAAAAGGCGAGGTGGACCTACGAGTTGCGAATGGAGCAAAAGTTGTTGCGGTAGCTGTAGGAACTTTTGAATTAATTTTTCCTAGTGGGCTTGTTTTAGAATTGAATGATTGTTTTTATGTTCCTGCTATGAGTAGGAATATTATTTCAGTTTCTTGTTTGGATTTAAAAGGTTTTGAATTTGTTATTAGGAATAACATTTGCTCCATTAATAAAAATGACATTTTTTTATGGAGATACTTCATTATCAAATGGGCTCTATATTCTCAATCTTCGTGGATCTTCTAGCAAGTCTATCTATAATATTAATACTAAGAGATTGAAATCTAATGATTTGAATCAAACTTACTTCTGGCATTGTCATTTGGGCCATATAAATGAGAAACTCATAACAAGGCTTCATAATGATGGGCTTCTAAAATCGTTTGATTTAGAATCTTACGAAACTTGTGATTCTTGTTTATTAGGCAAAATGACTAAAGTGCCCTTTAAGAGACAAAATGAAAGGGCAACTAATTTATTGGGCCTAATACATACTGATGTATGTGGACTAATGAATACACATGCTAGAGGAGGATTTCAGTACTTCATTACATTTACAGATGATTTCAGCAGATATGACTACGCGTATCCGATGAAACACAAATATGAATCGTTCCAGAAATTCAAAGAATTTCAAAGTGAAGTACAAAATCAGCTTAGCAAAAGTATCAAAACACTTCGATCAGATCGAGGTGGTGAATACTTAAGTCACGAGTTTGACGAGCATCTTAAAAATTGTGGAATTATATCCCAATTAACACCACATGGAACACCTCAATGGAATGGTGTATCTGAATGGAGAAATCGGATTTTATTAGATATGGTTCGATCAATGATGAGTCAAACTGATCTTCCAATCTCCTTTTGGGGTTATGCCCTAGAGACTGCAGCATTCATGCTAAATCGAGTTCTATCTAAACCAGTTCAGAAAAGGCCATATAGGATATGGACTGGGAGACAACCTAGTTTGTTATTTCTGAAGATTTGGGATTGTGAAGTTTATGTAAAGCATTTATTATCTGATAAACTTGCACTTAAATTGGATACATGCATATTTATAGGGTATTCTAAAGAAACTAAAGGATGTCAATTTTATCTCCCAAAAGAAAATAGAGTAATTGTTGCTCAAAATGGATTCTTTCTTCAAAAGGAATTTATTTCCAAAAGAATCACTGGGAGTAAAATACATCTTGATGAGATTCAAGAGCCACAATTAGTGCCTGAAACAAATAATAAACCTCGATTAGATGGCTCACAAGTCCAAGATGAGCCTACTTCTATAGAACAAGGACCTCGAAGATCGGATAGGGTTCGTCAGCAACCTGAGAGATATGGATTCCTCATCACTGACGATCACAATGTGGAGTTTATGGTTAATGATGAGCCCACTTCCTATCAAGTAGCCATTAAGAGTTCTGACTCTGGAAAATGGTTAGAGGCTATGAAGTCTGAGATGCAATCCATGTATGATAACCAAGTCTGGACTTTGGTTAATCCACCTAAAGGTTCAAAAACCATTGGGTGTAAGTGGGTTTTCAAAAAGAAAATAGACATTGAGGGAAATGTGCATACTTACAAAGCCGCAAAAGGTTATAGACAAACTCATGGTATAGACTATGATGAAACATTTTCACCAGTTGTAATGCTTAAATCTATTAGAATTCTTCTTGCCATAGCAGCATATTATGATTATGAGATTTGGCAGATGGATGTCAAAACCGTGTTTCTTAATGGAAACTTACTCGAGGATGTGTACATGACACAACCTGAGAGTTTTGGTGATCTTTTGAATTCTAATAAAGTGTGCAAGCTTCAAAGATCCATTTATAGATTGAAGCAAGCATCTCGAAGCTAGAATCTTCATTTTGATAAAGCAATTAAAGGATTTAACTTTATCAAAAATGAAGATGAGCCTTGTGTCTATAAGAAAACAAGTGGGAATGCAATAGTCTTTTTGGTACTTTATGTTGATGACATCTTACTCATTGGAAACGACATCCCAACTCTACAAAGTGTAAAGACATGGTTGGGAAATTAATTTTCAAAGAAAGACTTAGGTGAAGTTGCCTATATTCTAGGTGTAAGGATCTATAGAGATAGACCTAGAAAGCTATTTAGACTAAGTCAAAGTATATACGTTGACAAAGTACTGAAAAGGTTCAGTATGCAAGACTCTAAGAGAGGATTCTTGCCAATGTCACATGGCATTAAGCTCAGTAAAACTCAAAGTCTCCTTCTACGAAGGATGATGAAGAGCGCATGAACAAGATACCATACACTTCCGTTATAGGGTCTATCATATATGCCATGTTATGTACTTGACCCGATGTGTCATATGCATTGAGCATGATGAGTAGGTTCTAGTCAACTCTTGCAGAGGCACACTGGACTACTGTCAAGAACATACTAAAGTACTTAAGAAGAACTAAAGATATGTTCTTAGTTTATGGAGGACAAGAAGGCGAGCTAGTTGTAAATGGTTATACTGATGCTAGTTTTCAGTCCGACATAAATGATTATAGATCGCAATCAGGTTTTCTATTTTATTTGAATGGAGGTGTTGTAAGCTGGAAAAGTACAAAGCAAGATACCGTGGCCAATTCTACTACAGAAGCTGAGTATGTAGATGCCTTAGCTGCAGCTAAAGAAGCAGTTTGGATTAAAAAGTTCATTACAAAACTAGATGTAGTTCGTAGTATTGTGAACCCAGTGGCTCTCTATTGTGACAACAATGGAGCCATTGCACAAGCTAAGGAACCAAGATCACATCAGCGATCCAAACATATACTTAGACATTTTCATCTCATTCGAGAAATTGTTGATAGAGGAGATGTCAAAGTATGCAAGGTATCAACTGATGACAATGTTGCAATCCACTGACACAAAGCCTCTCCCATCGTCTAAACATGATAGTCATACTAGATCAATGGGATTACGGCTTATGCCAAATTGGTCTTAGTGCAAGTGGGAGACTGTTAGGGATATGCCCTAGAGTCAATTTGTACTTATACTATTGTTGTTATGTTTTATATAATAATATGAGGTTTTTCTTTCCATAAATAGTGCATTTTATTTTGTAGTCATCAAGTACGTGACTTGATAGTAAAACCCTACAATGAATACAATGACTATTCTAAAATTGTCCCTGATCGATTATTATTATTGGAACAATAATAAATTAAGATTAGTATGTTTGTGACTTGATGGCTATGTTTTACTGGTCATAGATATTTGTGATATCGAAAACAAAAATAAATGTTAGAGAACATTGTATTGGACATGACTCACTGTAAAAGTACTTCATGGAACATATCATAAGTACTTTCTAGCCATAATGATATTAAAAGTCCTTCGATCTAAATTCATTATAGTTTCCTACTTGATAAATTCTATATTTTGACGTTGTGTAAAGTTATCTTTAATCAGATAATAAATTAGACTACTGTTGGATATAGAATAAATTAATGAGAGGAATATGAATGATATGTAGGATTTCTATCATGCATAATCAGATTAAGCGCAGCGGAAAACAACAAGAAATCCAAGCCATGGATCACGGTTTTGCAATAGAAATGGGAAAAAGGAGAAGATTGCGTTTATTACCTCGTTAAGCCGGAATTCAAAAAATTTCAGAAACAAGAACGCAGGCGCAATCCAGATTATCCAAAATCGTTCACTGCAGCTCAACTGAAGTCCAAGAAAGAACTTCCTCTAATGATAATCCACACAAGGTCGAATGCTCACAATCTCACAATTCTATGCTAGTAGAATTCGGGAGGCTAGGGTTTTGATCAAGAAGAAAGACGGCTAGGGTTTGATCAAGAGAAAGGCAGAGAAACGGTTTCTCTGTTATTGCGTGAATAGTCTATCTCTCACCCTAAGGAAACCGTTTCCTTATATTTATAGATTTATAATTACCATAAATTGCAACTTAGTCCTTCAACGTCGAATTGTCAACAAATTGGTCCTTGAAGTTTACTTAATTACAATTAGGTCCCATGAATTATAACAAACTTATAATTCACCTATAAATATATTCCCTTCTCTTAATTAACCCCACAATATTATCAAATAACATATTTGAGCATTCAAGCCTTTATTATGTGTGACCCATTAGGTTTCCTGGTCTTATTGGTAGCATAATATGAATTAATTCTAACAATATTAGAATTAATAATCCTTAATAAAATAAAAGATTAAATTTATTATTTCTCTAAATAATAAATTCATATTTAGCATATCAAGAGCGCAATCTAGCAATGACTCTTGACCACCCAAAAGTCTAGAAAGTCAAGTGGCTTGACATAAACCTTTCAATAGCAAATTATCAGTGCAATAAACTCCTTTCAACATACAATATCTCATTTGGTCTAGAGCATAGAATTAGTGCCAACTCCCTCCAGAATATTACTAATTCTGGCCCGAATATTTTAGTACTTGTTCAAGAAATCCATTACTCGACATGTGTATCAATTGGAACCATTTCCATCACATAGTCGCCTTGGCCAAGGACTTCATGAGTAATGATTTCTACAAGTGGCCTAGAGATATACTCTCCTACTATTAGGAGTGGTGAATCCTTTATTGACCCTCTCAACTACTTTCGTTTACTTTACGTTGTACCCAATATCCATCCCATAGGCGGTCCTAGATAAGACTCCAAAGATTAGAATCAAAGTACAACACTCAATAAACAAAGTATCTTGGAGATCTCAAGTTTAAGGATACTTGCACACTTACTATAATGAGATTCTATCACTGGCACTAAATAGTTATCCAAGTTATTATCTCGTAGCTAGGTCATCCAATAAACTTGTTTTAAAATAAGCATCCATACGTTAATCCTGAGTATCCTAATACCCACGGATATAAGAACCACTGCTTGATCCAATCAAGAGATATAACATGTGCCAGTCTTAGCGTATTAATAATGTCCCATCTTATTAATACTATAACTGGGGATTATTTAAGTACAAACACTGAATAGTGTAGTAGGAATCTCACATCATGATCTCTATCATGATTTCCTTAACACTGTGTTGTACTAGGGATTTATCTAACGGTTTGTACACATATTTAGATATAACAATCAAATTGAAAGATAAAGAATGCCTCTTATTAATTTAATATGCAATATACATGGTACAAGTGATTGCCTCTAGGGCACAACACTAACCAACTCCCACTTGCACTAGAGCCAATCATTCATGTATCGAATACCAAATGACTCAACATATTTATCATGTCTCTTCTGGGAAAGAGCTTTAGTGAGTGGATCAACTATGTTCTGATCCGTGGGAATTCTCTCTATCTTTACATCTCCTCTATCTATGATTTCTCTAATCAGATGATAGCATCTAAGTACATGCTTGGATCATTGATGAGATCGTAGTTCATTTGCCTGTGCAATGGCTCCATTGTTGTCACAATACAAAGGTATCGAATCAACAATGATGGGCACCACTCCAAGTTCAGCAATGAACTTCTTGATCCATACTACTTCTTTAGCTGCTTCAGAAGCTGCTATGTACTCTACTTCAGTATTCGAATCGGAAGTAGTCTCTTGTTTGGAGCTCTTCCAACTAACTGCCCCACCACCTAATGTAAATACGTAGCCAGATTATGATTTGAAGTCGTCCTTATCGGACTGAAAGCTGGCATCAGTATACCCTCTTACTTGTAAATCACCATCTCCATATATCGAGAATGCATCCTTAGTCCTTCGTAAGTACTTAAGGATATTCTTTACAGCCACCCAGTGACCCTCTCTAGGATCAGATTGGTATCTGCTCGTCAAACTAAGAGCACACGATACATCGGGCCTAGTACATATCATAGCATACATGATAGACCCAATTGCCGAAGCATATAGAATTCTACTCATGTGATCCCTTTCAACTTGTGTCTTTGGAGACATCGACTTTGAAAGGCTTACACCATGTGTCATAGGTAAGAATCCTCTTTTGGATTGATCCATGCTGAACCTTTTCAGCACTTTGTCTATGTATGTAGACTGTGAAAGACCTAGCAACCTTCTACATCTATCTCTATAGATCTTTATTCCCAGAATATAGGTTGCTTCTCCAAGGTCTTTCATGGAGAACATCTTGGACAACTAAATCTTCATTGATTGAAGAGTGGAAACATCATTCCCTATAAGCAATATGTCATCTACATAAAGCAATAGGAAAACAACTTTACTCCCGCTAGCCTTCTTGTACACACAAGGTTCATCCATGTTTTGAATGAAACCAAATTCTTTAATTGTCTCATCAAAATGGATATTCCAACTCCTAGATGCTTGCTTAAGTCTATAAATGGACATTTGCAACTTGCACACCTTTGTGCCATCTTCGGATATGAAACCTTCAGGCTATGTCATATACACTTCCTCAATCAGGTTTCCATTAAGGAAAGCTGTTTTCACATCCATTTGCCAGACCTCATAATCGTAATGAGCGGCAATGGCTAGGAGTATTCTTATGGATTTCAACATCGCAACTGGTGAAAAAGTTTCGTCATAGTCAATACCTTGTCATTGACGATAACCTTTTGCTACCTAGCGAGCCTTATAGGTAACCACATTACCATCCATATCAGTTTTCTTTTTGAAAACCCATTTACACCCTATAGGCTTGATTCCTTCGGGTGGATCAACCAAAGTTCATACTTGGTTGTCATACATGGAATCCATCTCTGACTTCATAGCTTCGAGCCATTTGTCAGATTCTGAACTATTCAGAACATCCTCGTAAGTAGTAGGCTCATCGTCATCTATGAGCAATACGTCATTATGGTCACTTATGAGAAATCCATATCTCTCAGGTGCCACTTGTATCCTACTTGACCTACGAAGCTCTTGTGTGTTAGAAGGTTCATCTATTTGAATAGATACAGGTTCAGAAGGTTGATCAATATTTGTTTGCTCTTCTTGAACTTCACTAAGTTCAAGCTTGCTCCCACTATCTTCTTTGAACACGTGCTTCTTCTCTAAGAAGACAGCATGTTTTGAAATAAAAACTTTATTTTCAGAAGGAAGATAGAAGTAATATCCAAATGATTCTTTTGGATATCCAACAAACAAACATTTGTCAGACTTATTTTCAAGTTTGTCTAACATTACCTTTTTAACAAAAGCAGGGCAACCCCAAATCCTTAAATGAGATAACTTTGGTCTCTCACCAAAGAATAACGCATAAGGAGTGGTATCAACCATTTTTTACGGAACTCTGTTTAAAATGTAAATAGCAGTCTCCAGTGCATACCCCCAAAACAATTTTGGTAGGTCTGCTAAAGCCATCATGGTCCTTACCATGTCCAGAAGGGTTTGATTCCTTCTCTCAAATACACCATTATGTTGAGGTGTATATGGTGGAGTCCATTGAGATAATATTCCGTTATCTCTTAGATAACTTAGAAACTCTTAACTTAAGTATTCACCTCCTCGATCGGATCTAAGAGCTTTAATACTTTTGCCAAGTTGTTTCTCTACTTCATTCTTGAAGTCTTTGAAACGGTCAAAGGCTTCAGATTTGTATTTCATCAAATACAAATACCCATATCGAGAATAATCATCATTAAAGGTAATGAAGTATTGATAACCTCCTCTTGCTTGTATTGACATTGGGCCACATACATCTGAATGTACGAGTTCTAATAACTCTTTTGCCCTTTCTCCTTTTCTTGAAAAAGAAGTTTTAGCCATTTTTCCAAGTAAACAAGATTCGCATGTGTCATATGATTCGTAATTAAATGACTCTAAGTCACCCAATTTGTATAACTTAGACACACGTTTTTCATTTACATAGCCTAAACGACAATGCCATAAGTAAGATGAGATTAAGTTATCCTTTTTATGTTTCTTTTTACTTATATTGAGAATTGGATTATACATGTCTAGAACATATAAACCATTGATCAAAGTTGCAGAACCATAATGAATATCATTTAATGAGAAAGAACAACATTTATTCTTAAAACATAAATGAAATCCGAATAAGTCTAAACAAGCAACTGAGATAATATTTTTCAACAAAACTGATACAAAATTACAGTTTAGTAGTTCTAAAACTAATCCAGAAGGTAGATTGAGATGATAAGTCCCCACAGCTAGTGCAGCAACCTTTGCTCCATTTGCAGCTCGTAGGTCCACGTCACATTTCTCTAACCTTCTACTATCCTTTAGTCCCTGCAAATTATTGTATAAATGAGATCCACAACCGGTATCCAATACCCATATCTCATTATTAAAGGCAGTATTAATCTCAATCATAAACATACCAGGATTAGAAGTAGAAGTTCTTGCAAGCTTCTCCTTCTCCTTCTTTTCCTTCACAGTCTCCAAGTAGGCCTTGCAGTTACGCCTCCAATGGCCCATTTTGCCACAATGATGACATGGGCTTTTAGGGGCAGCCTCCTTCTTCTTGACACCTCCTTTGGGCTTAGTAGGAGTGTTCTTCTTCTTCTTCTTAGAAACCTTTTTCTTAGAAGATGAAGAACTGACTAACAAGACTGCCTTATCATCCTTTTTCATAGAGGACTCAGCAGTCCTAAGCAGATTGATTAGCTCAGGTATTGTGGTCTCAACATTATTCATGTGGTAGTTGATCACAAACTGCGAAAAACTACTTGGTAATGATTGTAGAATTAAGTCAATACTTAAGTCATGATCCATTACGAACCCAAGAGAACCAAGTTTTTCAATGTAGCCCAACATCTGCAGCCCATGAATGGCCACTGAAGCACCCTTAACCATCTTAGCACGGAACAGTTGTTTAGAGATCTCATATCTCTCTATTCTAGCTTGTTTATCAAACAAGTCTCTAAGATGGAGGATCATTGATTGAGCATCCATATGCTCATGCTGTTTTTGCAGCTCAGGAGACATTGACTCCAGCATGATACAAGATGTTGTGTCGCTATCTTCTTTGTGCTTCTTGTGGACAGCATGCTCTTTAGATGGAGGTGGCGGAATAGGAGCTTCTAGCACGTAGAGCAACTTAGAGTAAGGGGGTTGGGATGCATATCATATTTTATTTCATGATTAAATATATTTTTATATAATTTTTATGTGCGTTGGATTTGAGTTTTATTGTCTGGAAGTCTTGTTGATTAGTATATTGTGTGAGAGGGGCAAAATGGCAACATTTGCCCGAGGGGAAAATAGGGAAATAGCTTGTGGATGGAATAGAAAATAATTTTTCTAGTGAAAGTATCAACAAGAGTTGATGTGGTTTAGTGGTTAGAGCCTTAGAATTAATTATGAAAGTCTAGGGTTCAAATTCCATCATGGAAGCTTTAGCTTGATTAAATTTTATTTTTGCTTGGGAAAAAATAGTTTTGGCCTTATGAGCTTAGGGGAAGGTAGGGATGATGTCCTAAGAGAGAGACATGTTAGGAGTAACCTCATTCCACTCCCTTGCTCTACTCGAATTTCTTAAAGGGAATTCATTTTCCCTTGATCTTTGATTTTTCCTTAATTCTCAACTCCTTAGTTTAATCAAGTGCTGAGGTCTTGTAGGATCAAAATGTCTTAGTAAAAGACTTCTTATGATCTGAAAAATGTGGAACAGTTGTGGGAAGATCCAAGAGGAAAAATCCCTCTAGTGAGGTTGCTGAAAATTCTCTCTAGCTAGCTAATCTTCTTTATTAGAATGAGCTGAAGATTTTTCAGCTTGTGGTGCCTTCAAAATGTCGAGTTTCTTAGCTAGCATTCCCTCTCAAATGCTTCCAGAAAAATGGTCTTTAGGATCAGTTTGTAATCTGAAATTCTTAGCAATTTTCGGACTGCTTAAAGCTGGAGCAAAAGCAGGATAAATTCCTGCACAAATCACAGCTTTGAGAGTCCAAAACCAAGCTGTTTTCTTCCAGATTTTGTTCAGTACCTTAGCCATGTTTTTCCTCTATGAAGAAGGCTGGAAACCAGCTTTGAATACCCCTGAAGTTCCCCTTCAAACTCTCTGCAAGTGGCTGGGAATGGCAGCCGAAAATCTGCCCAGAAATTACTGTTCAGCGAAAAAAACTGTGCAGGAAATTTTCCAGCCTTGTTTCCTATTTCTCTCCCAGCCGAAACACCAATCTTATTCTGCAAAAACCTTCCTTAAACCTCCAGTAACAGAGCTCCATTGTTCCCCTTAAGCTTCTGCACGAAATCCAGCAATGGCTACCCGAAAATCCCTCCACCAAATCCCTACAATTTTGCTTGATTGGTTTCCAAAATTCCAGCCATCTTTGTTTAGCAACCTTCCATAATATATCACTCCATTGACCAGACTTCTTCTTCATCATTGTGCACCTTAGTTTCGGCCACCCTAAGCTACCTTGAACCAGCTTTAATTCCTCAGAAAAATTGCTCAACCAGATCGGCCATAGGAGACCTTCAAAGCTCTTCAATTATCAAGATATTCTAGAAATATTTAGTTTCCAAATTCACTACCTAAAAATATTCTTCAAGGATTGTAACAACTAACCTTTCCTTTTCCCTTCCAAATCAGAGAAACAACTCCCTAAACCCTACAGAAATTCGGCCAGCCTAATTCCCTCAGAATTTTCGGCAGCTACACTACAATCTCTCAATTCCCTTCAATCTCCAAGAACACACACACTACACCAAGAACACCTACTACTTTCTTTCACCTAATACCCCTCCAAATCACCTCAAACCTTCACTAAAATCTCCAGATTTGACCTACTTACTGCTGTGAGTCCTTCGACACCATCCTTAACATCAAACTCCTCAAATCATCTTGCTACTTCGGATCAAAACCAGAAATTTCTGTGAAGGACAAGAACATCTTCAAGGTAAATTTACTCTATCAACTTCATCTTCTCCAAACTTGATCTCTAGTGAAAACCTATGTGAATAAACATACTAATGATCTCTCTCTCTCTCTCTCTCTCTCTCTCTCTCTCTCTCTCTCTCTCTCATGGCCGAAATTCCTCTTCCTTGGCCGGATGACTTCTTCTTCCATAATCATGCTCTCGCCATCTCCCTTGGACAAAGTTAGACATCTAGGAGTTGAGATCTACTCTAAACTCCTTCAAGGCATTCATCAATCAAGTAAGTACCTTCAATCCTTCTTTTAAACTCTAGAATTATGTCTCTAGGATGATGTTGATAGTAGGTGGATGGTGATAGGATTCGAGTATATATATATTGTTGAGATTGAAGCATGAACATTTGTATGATTGTGAAGGGGATGAGATTTATGCATGGAAGGATTATCTTGATTGATTGTGTGATGATTTGAGGTTTGATGCATGAAGTATTTGAGATAAAGCATGCTAGAGATTATGTCACCTTTGGTGAATAGAATTTATATGCATGTTAGATTATTGAAGCCATGATCATATTTATGCTAGTAGAGGTTAGATCATGTCTTAATAAATTTAGATCTATGCTTATGTGCAAGATTTGGTCGATTTGATGAATGGAAGGATTGCATATGTTCTTGATTGTGGTTAGCCATAGGAATTTGAATCATGATCTAGTTGTCCCTAAACTAATTTTACTTCTTGAATAAAATATTCAATAAAATAATGTTTCTTTTGTATTTTCGAAAAAACCCTAGGAAGGGTAGATTTGGACTATTATAAACAATAAGGATATTTTAGTCAAATAAATAATAGCTTTGCTAGAAAAATAATATATATATATATATATATATATTATTTAAAATAATGAAATCAATTAAAGCCTTTTTTGGAAATAATTATGATTAGTGAAATATTTATTACTACAAATTTAATTATCATCTTTTAATCAAAACCTATTAAGAATTTATTTATTGTTTTTCAAGCAAGACTCATTAAATTCATTTTCAACTAATTTTAGCTATCAATTATTTTCTAACAACTAGAGTACTAATAAATCATTATTTTACCTAAAACTTCCTAGGACTCTTGATCAAATAAACTCTAAGTTTTCCTTGACAAGATTTAAGCTTGCAACTTATTAAAATTTATTTCCCAAACCATTAATTATTTTAAATATCACACTAGGCTCAACTCTTAAACCTATTTACTTAGTGTTTAACCTTAATGCTTGGGGACACTAGGATCATGGTAGTAGTAAGTTGTGTTGATTTAAAATTAAGGAAGTGGATTGTGGCTTGGAATTGATTGTGATTTATTTTTGCCCATGTGGGGTTAGGTCAGCTGTTGGAGACCTTGTTGTTGTGAGCAAGAATCAAGTAAGCTCCTGCATAAAACCTGATTAATGCGAAATGTTTTCTTATGGCAAGCCAAATGTGGAGTGTATGGACACTCATTTATGTAAAGGCAGTTGAGGGTTGAACTCTCTCTTATTTCAAGCATTTGAATTATTTAAAAGACAAGGAGCAGATTTGCCAAACCTAAACTCTTTCTAAAGCTGATTTTTACAAGGACTTTGGAAACCCTCAAAATGCCATTTTCATGTGGAACAATGTTTTGTTCATTTTATCCCAAGTGGGAAACGTCGTTGAGTACTCAATAAGGGTGGACTACTAGGACTAGTCCTTGAGGGGTTAGGGTAAGTCTCTCAGCAGGTGGCCACCTCTGAGGGGTGAGTCCTTCCCGGATAGGACGTCAGTCCAGTGGGTCGTGCCGGTCCGAGCTAGCAGTGTTCTTTTCAGTCAAGTGACTGTGTTTTACCGGAATGGACACCCGGTTGTTGTTTGGGTATAGAGAAGGAGGAGTATCTTGCCCAGTAGGCCGATCACCTACTTTTGTCAGTCTGCACAAAGTGTGGCATACTGACCATCCGGTTGTGGGGCCCAACGTGTGGTAACCCATAATCCTTTCTTATGAGTGGTTGATTTTGTTTATCATGTATGGCTGGAATAGTTAAAATGCCACTTTTACTTTTGACTAATGTTTATTGCTTGCCAATATTTCTCTTATAAAGATTTCGCACTTTGCATCCATGAACTGCTTTCACTAAACACCCAAAGCACACACGGACTTACTGAGATTTCTGTCTCATCACCTTTTTCCCATGATTTCTGGTCGATCCTACTGTAGGGATGAGTGGCTAGTAGTATCTGCCTTGGAAGAGATTGTTGTTATTTCATTCTATGTATTGCTTTGGGGAGATAAGAGTGGATAATTTTATTTATGGTTTTGTTTTGGGAATTCATGGATTTATTCTTGAAGTTTTCTTTGGGTTGTAATAAATTTTTAAGTTAAAGTATCATTTTTTTCTGCAATTTTATTTGTGTGACCTAGTTATAAAGACTCATTATCATTTGGACGGGACGACATCCCCGGCCCTGGCGGGCCTAGGTAGCGGGGTGTTACAAGTGGTATCAGAGACTAGTTTATAGGCGAATATTGATGATATATGTTTTATTTATTTAAGTTTAAATCTTGTCTAACCTATCTTGTTGATGTTGTAGGATGGTTAGGCTACTTAGGACAGCAAGAAAATGGCAGCAGTGGCACCCGCCTTACTATCTAGACCAGGAGCACCTTTCGGTTCCCCAGCCTTCCCCTCAGCTAGTTGTCCCTATGGAGGATAACAGTGATGATGACATTGACCTTATGGAGGATAGCAGTGAGGACGAGGTCCAGATCCTTGAGCCATCTCCAATCTCGGTGATAGATATAAGCTCTGACAGTGAGGACGAAGTGATGATAGTGGAGCCTGAACCCTACCCTCCTAATCCCGAAGTGGACTTAGCAGCAAATAGTAATGACCTGGGGGAGATAGACTATGAGTCTCCACCTAGGCCTTCTTTCATTCCTTTATTCAGCCGAGTTGAGCCCGAAGAGAGCTCTAGGTGCCCTGGGAAGAAGCCCATTGAGGGATTTGCTAGCGGGGATGGGGTAGATTTTTCCAAGAACACTGGGGGTTGGTTATATGAGGCTGATGATGAGTTCTGATGAGCATTAGAGAGTTAGGAGTTATTTTGTTTTGGGATGATTATTTATTTGTTGTTTTTCAAGAACTAGTTTGTCAAAGATCTCCAATTCTATGTTTTGTTCACACATTTGGATTTATGCAAGTCAATTTTTGAGCAATTCCTTAAATAAGTTGCATCTGATTTCTTCCTACTCATACTTGGCCATGTAAGCATGCACCACTAAAATGGTTTAATACCGGAATGCATACACTTGACATTTGGGGTATGGTATAGAATGGCACCCAAGCGACGTACACCCCCTTCACCCCAGAAGGATCCCGGAGGTAGACCCCGTAGCACCGGAAGTTGAAACTGAACAGATGCAATCACCCAATCTGGGAGATGGACAAAATGATCCAGAAATGGAAATGGGGCCCGATGCCCCGGTTGACGTGTCAATGGGCCAGGCACTCAGTAAGATGACCGAGATCCTCCAGACGCTGACCGAGCGAAGGAAACCTAAAGGGGAAAATAAGGCCTTAGAGAGGTTCTTGAAATTTCAACTGCCCGTCTTTAAGGGAGAAGTCAAGCAAGATCAGAAGGCCGAACAATGGGTTGAGCAAATGGAGGACATTTTCGCAATGCTCCAGTATGCTGAGGAGCGGATGGTTAAGTTTGCAGCTTTTCAACTGAGAGGACCAGCTTGGGCATGGTGGCCGTGGGTCTAAGATGACTGGGAGATGGATGAGCAAGAATGGACGTGGTCCAGCTTCATTGAAGCCTTCAGGACGAAGTACATCCCTTAGTGGATTGTGGAAAAGCGAGAGGATGAATTTCAGAATCTGAGGCAATGGAGCATGTCAGTGGCTCAATATGCGGCGCGATTCACACAATTGTCAAAATACTGCCGAAGGTTCACCACCGAGCAGAACAGGACGAGGCAGTTCGTCAAGGTGCTGAGACCGGAACTGAGGAGGGCATTGGCACCTGCTCCACCGATAACCTATTCAGGGGCTGTGGACGTAGCTACTCGCACGGAGAACGAGGACTGCAGCAGGATGGCGGCTAAGCCCTTCCAACCGCCAAGGCAGTCGCAGGGACATTTCCTGAGACCACAACAACACAATCGCCCCGCCAATCATCAATGGCAGAACCGGGGAAAGCAAGCCCGGGAAGCACCAAGTGGACCTGTACCGAATCTCCCATCATGCAAGCAATATGGGAAGAAAGGCCACACCGAGAGGAATTATTGGTCTAAGGGAGGAGAAAAGAAGTGCTACCACTGTGGCGACCCGAACCACTTGAGGAACACTTGCCCCAAGTTGCACTGGGACGGGCAAGGAAACCCGACTCAGAACCTGGGGCCCAACCGAGCGCACACAGCGGGAGCACCCGGGAGTGGAGCACCGAAGCTGCAAGTGAAGGCCAAGGTGTTCGCCCTCAACAGAGAGGAAGTTGGGGTCGATGCAGCGGTGGTGGAAGGTACGTTCACTATTCAAGGACATTCCGTTAATACTTTAATTGATCCTGGATCTACTCATTCCTATGTAAACAAGTTGTGTGTATGTCATTTGGGTTGGAATGGAGTGGAGCTACCTTTCGTTTTAGAAGTAAGTACACCTTTGGGGAAGATGGAGCAAGCGAATCGATATGTGAAGGATTGTAAGATCAATGTAGGGAGAGAAAACCTGGAGGGAGATTTGATTGTGTTAGATATTGAGGATTATAACCTGATATTGGGAATGGACTGGTTAGCTAAACATGGGGCTAGGGTAGACTGTAAAAATAAGTCAGTTCAGTTTGTCAGACCGGGTTGTGATATATTAGAATTCAATGGCAAGAGAGTGAAGGAACTAAAGTACTTGATTGCGGGGGCTAAGGCTCGGAAATTGTTAAGGCAAGGATGTCACGGTTATCTGGCTTACGTGATGAACAAGCCAAAGGACTAGTGCACTCTGGAAGACACAGAAGTGGTGAAGGATTTTCCAGATTTTCCCAATATGTTTCCGGCAGAGTTTGATTCTCTACCTCCTAATCGAGAGGTGGAATTCACCGTAGACTTAGTTCCCGGAGCAAAACTAGTATCGCAAACTCCGTACCGGATGGCATCGGCAGAATTGAAAAAGCAGTTAGAGGAGTTAGTGGGACAAGGCTATATCAGACCTAGCACGTCGCCCTGGGGAGCGCATGTGCTATTTGTGAAGAAGAAGGACGGAACTTTGAGGCTATGCATCGACTACCGAGGGTTGAACAATTTGACGATTAAGAATAAGTACCCCCTATCTCCGATTGACGAGCTATTCGATCAGCTGCAAGGATCCAGTTGCTATCCTAAGTTGGATCTAGGTTACTACCAAGTACGGATAAGAGAAGAGGATATTCCCAAAACAGCCTTTAATACCAGATATGGACATTACGAGTTCGTGGTGATGCCGTTCGGGATAACTAACACTCCAGCAGTATTCATGGACCTGATGCATCGAGTATTCCAACCTTATCTAGACAAGTTTGTGGTGGTCTTCATCGACGAGATTTTGATTTACTACAAGAGTCCGAAGGAGCATGTAGAGCATCTGAGGCTCGTACCGGAGAAACTGCGGGAGCACAAGCTGTACGCGAAGTTCAGCAAGTGCGAATTCTGGTTAGACAGTGTGGCATTCCTTGGGCATGTGGTGACCAAGGAGGGTATCAAGGTAGATCCGGCAAAGGTTGAAGCGGTATCAAATTGGAAGCAGCCATGGAATATTACCGAGATCCGGAGCTTCTTGGGATTGGCTGGATATTACCCAAGGTTTATCAAGGGATTTTCGACGCTCGCATCGCCTATGACCCGTTTGTTGAGGAAGGATGTTCCGTTTGTGTGGAACGAAAAATGCGAGAAAAGTTTCCAAGAATTGAAGAAGAGACTGATGACAGCACCGGTATCGAGTCTACCGGAGGAAGGCAAACCTTACATGCTCGTACACCGATGCTTCGAAGGAAGGACCGGGAGCGGTGTTGATGCAAGACAGAAAAATGATTGCTTATGCATCTCGGAAGTTGCGACCTCATGAGGTGAACTACCCCACCCATGATCCGGAGTTGGCAGCTATAGTGTTCGCCCTAAAGAAATGGCGACACTACTTGTATGGAGCCGAATATGAGGTGTTCACCGACCATAAGAGTTTGAAGTATATCTTCACTCAAAAGGATCTGAACTTGAGACAGCGAAGGTGGATGGAATTCTTGGAGGAATACCGATGCCCGATCAACTACCATCCCGGGAAGGCTAACGTGGTGGCGGATGCCCTGAGCGAGAAAAGTTGGAATGGCCGGATTGAAGGTACAAGAAATGCAAGCGAGTTCGAGATGTGTTGGACGAGAAGAGTGGAAGTACAAGATAGAAGGATTGTCATCAGCAATTTGAGGTTGGTGCCAGATTTGAAGGAGGAAATTGTAGAGGCTCAACGAAACAACGCCGAATTTCAACTCTTCAAGGATAAGGAGCTTAAGCGGCCAGGCGGTGAATTTCGTCAGGATGAGGCGGGAGTTTTTCATTTCGGAGATCGATTGTGTGTGCCCGGAGAGCAGCAATTGAAGGACAGAATTTTGGAGGAGGCGCACAAGAGCAAGTATGCCATTCATCCGGGGAAGTCAAGATGTATCGGGATTTGAAGAGAGCATATTGGTGGCCCGGATCGAAGCGAGATGTGGTCAAGTATGTTTCGACTTGTCTCACCTACCAGAAAGTTAAAGCGGAGCATAAGAAGTCGGCGGGACTATTGCAGCCTTTACCGGTACCGGAATGGAAGTGGGAGGAGGTGACCATGGATTTTGTCACCGGGCTTCCCATGTCAAAGACTCAAAAGGACGCCATATGGGTAGTGGTGGATCGACTAACCAAGTCGGCCCATTTCATACCGGTGAATGTGAGGGACTCGATGGAGAAGGCGGCCGGACTTATGTTCGAGAGATCGTCCGACTACATGGAGTGCCTTCAAGCATAGTGTCGGATCGAGACCCGAGGTTTACGTCTCGTTTTGGGGAAAGTTTCAGGAAGCAATGGGGTCGAATCTAAAATTCCAGTACGACGGCGCATCCGCGGACCGATGGGCGATCGAGAGAGGGTGATCCGAGATATTGGAAGATATGTTGAGAGCCTGTGTTTTGGACTTCGGAGATAAATGGATAGAGTGTGTACCGTATGCAGAATTATCGTATAACAACAGCTACCAAGCTTCGATCGGGATGGCACCGTATAAGGCTTTGTATGGGCGCAAATGTCAGGTACCGTTGTATTGGAGTTGGTCCGAAGATGGTCATGTGAGCAAAACCGAGGAAGTATGTGTCCAAGAAATGTTGGATAAAGTGAAATTGATCAGGGAAAGGTTAAAGGCGGCACAGCGTAGGCAAAAGAGCTACGCGGACAACCGGTGACGAGAATTCGAATTTCAAGTCGGGGACAGCGTGTTTTTGAAGTTGACGCCAAACTAAGGAATTTTGAAGCATTCGAAGGGGGCAAAATTGAATTCGAGATATTTAGGACCGTTTCCGATTCAGGAAAGGAACGGACCGGTAGCTTATCGATTGGACCTGCCAAATGGGTTGATGGGAATCCATGATGTGTTTCATGTGTCACAATTGAAGAAGTATAATGCGGATCCCGGTCATGTATTGAATGATGAATCGTTGGTGTTGCAGCCAGACCTGAGCTATGTGGAGAAGCCTGTGCGAATATTGGACCGCAGTGTCAAGACACTCCGGAGCAAACAGTTACCGATGGTTAAGATTCAGTGGGTGCACCATGACACGCAGGATGCCATATGGGAGTCAGAAGAGTGGGTTAAACGGAAGTATCCTGAGTTGCAATTGAGGTATGCTTGAATTTCAGGGCGAAATTCCTCTAAGGAGGGGAGGATGTAAGACCTCAGTCAAAACCAACCTTAGAGTAGGGGGGTTGGGATGCATATCATAATTTATTGCATATTTAAATATATTTTCAAATAATTTTCTATTCCTTGGATTTGAGTTTTATTGTCTTGGAGGCTTGTTGGTGACTATTGAGTGAGAAGGGCAAAATGGTAATTTCTGCTTGAGGTGAAAATAGGAAGATAGCTTGAGGATTGAATAGAAAATATTTTTTTTTTTTAGGGAAAATAAGAACAAGAGTTGTTGTGGTGTAGTGGTTAGAGCTTTGGAAATTAATTCTTGAGGTCTTGGGTTCAAATTCCATCATAGGAGCTTTAGCTTGGTTAAATTTTGTTTTTGCTTGGGAAGTAATAATTTCGGCTTTATGTGCTTAGAGTAGGGTAGTGATGTTGTCCTAAGAGAGTCATGTTAGGAGTATCTTCATTCTACTCCTTTGCCCTACTCGAATTTCCTAAGAGGAATTCATTTTTCCTTGATCTTTGATTTTCCTTATTTCTCAACTCTTTAGTTTGATCAAGTTGTTCTAGCCATTTTCTTTCCAGAAATTTCAGTAAAGTGCTGTGGCTTTGTAGGATCAAAATGTCTTAGTGAAAGACTTCTTATGGTCTGAAAATGTGGAAGAGTTGTAGGAGATTCCAAGAGGATAAAACCCTCTAGTGAACTTGCTAAAAATTCACTCTAGCTAGGTTCATCTTCCTTCTTGGAATGAGCTGAAATTTTCCAGCTTATTGTGCCTTCAAGGTGTCGAGATTCTTAGCTAACATTCCCTCCCAAATGCTGCCAGAAAAATGGTCTTTTGGATCAGCTTACAACTTGAATTTCTTGGCCATTTTCAGACTGCCCAAAGATGGAGCGAAACCGGGAAAAATTCCTGTACAAATCGCAACTTTGAGAGTCCAAAACCAAGTTGTTTTCTTCCAGATTTTGTTCAGCACCTTAGCCATGTTTTTCCTCCATGAAGAAGGCTGGAAACCAGCCTTGAAAGCCCCTGAAATTCCCCTTCAAACTCTCTGCAAGTTGGCTGGAAAATGGCAGCCGAAAAACTGTCCAGGAATTTCAGCTCAGCGAAAATTCTGTGCAGTCCACTGTCCAGCTTTGTTTCCTAATTCTCTTCCAGCTGAAACACCATCCTTGTTCTGCATAAACTTCCCTTAAACCTCCAGTAACTGAGCTCCATTATTCCCCTTAAGCTTCTGCACGAAATTCAGACATGGCTGCCCGAAAATCTCTCCAACAAATTCCTGCAATCATGCTTGATTGATTACCAAATTTCCAGCCACCATAGTTTAGCAACCTTCCATAATGTATCCCTCAAATAACCAGACTTTTTCTCCACCATTATGCACCTTGTTTTCGGCCACCATAAGCTACCTTAAACCAGCTTTCATCCCACCGAAATTCTGCTCAAAACAGTCGGCCATGGCAGACTTCCAAAGCTCTCCAATAATCAAGATATTCTAGGATATTTAGTTTCCAAATTTGCTTCCTAAAGATATTCTTCAAGGATTTTAACAACTAGCCTTTCCTTTTCCCTTCCAAATCAGAGAACCATCTTCCTAAACCCTACAGAAAATTCGGCAGCCCTAGTTCTCACAGAATTTCGGCAGCTGCAAATCAAATTCTCTCAAATTCCTTCAACCTTCAAGAACACACACAATACACCAAGAACACCTACTTCTTCCTTTCACCTAATACCCCTCCAAACCACTTCAAACCTTCTCTAAAATCTCCAGATTTGACCTACTCACTGCCGTGAGTCCATCAACACCATTCTTAACATCAAACTCCACAAACCAACTCGCTAGTTCGGATCAAAACCAGAAAATTCTGTGAAGGTTCAAGAACACCTTCAAGGTAGGTTTGTTCTAACAACTTCATCTTCTCCAATTTTGATCTCTAGTGAAAATATATATGAATAAACATGCTAATGGTCTCTCTCTCTCTCTCTCTCTCTCTCTCTCTCTCTCTCTCATGGCCGAAACTCTCTCTCTTGGCCGGATGGCTTCTTCTTCCATGGCCATGCTTCCTCCATCTTCCTTGGACGATTTTAGGCATCTAGGAGTTGAGATCCATTCTAAACTCCTTCAAGGTATTCATCAACCAAGTAAGTCCCTTCAATCTTTCTTTTAAACTCTAGATTCATGTCTCTAGGATGATGATGATAGAAGGTGGATTGTAATAGGATTTGAGTATGTATTGTTGAGATTGAAGCATGAATATATGTATGATTGTGAAGGAGATGGGATTTATGCATGGAAGGATTATCCTGGTTGATTGTATGATGATTTGAGGTTTGATGCATGTTACCATGTCATAGGTAGTATTTGTGGTGAAGTATGCTAGAGATTATGTCACCTTTGGTGAATAGGATTTATATTCATGTTGGATTATTGAAGCCATGATCATATTTATGCTAGTAGAGGTTAGATCATGTCTTGATAAATTTAGATCTATGCTTGTATGCATGATTTGGATGATTTGATGAATTGAAGGATTGTATATGTTCATGATTGTGAATAGCCATGGAAATATGATCATGACCTAGTTGTCCCGAAGCTAAATTTTATTTCTTCAAATAAAATATTTAATATTATGATTTTTGGCTAGTAATTTCGAAAAAACCCTAGGAAGGGTAGAATTGGATTATTATATATATATATTAAGGATATTTTAGTCAAATAAATAATAGCTCTTACTAAAAATAAAATATATAGATATTATATAAAGTAATGAAACAACTAAAGCCTTTTATGGAAATAATCATAATTAGTAAAATACTTATTATTGTAAATTTAATTATTATCTTTTAATCAAAGCCTATTAAAACTTATTTATTATTTTTCAAGCAAGACTCATTAAAATTCATTTTCAACTAACTTTGGTTATCAATTATTTTCTAACAACTAAATTATTAATAAATCATTATTTTTCCTAAAAACCACCTAAGACTCTTCATCAAATAAACTCTAAATTTTCTTAGCAATATTTAAACCTTTAACTTATTAGTACTTATTTCCCAAAACAGTAATTATTTTAAATATCAAATTACCCTTAGCTTATAAACCTATTTACTTGTTGTTTGGCCTTAAAGCTTGGGACACTAGGATCATGATAGTAGTGAGTGGAGTTAATTTAAAATTGAGGAAGTGGATTGTGGCTTGAGATTGATTGTGGTTTGTTTTTGCCATGCGGGGTTAGGTCAGCTGTTGGAGACCTATTGTTGTGAGCGAGGATCAGGTAAGCTCCTGCATAAAACCTGATTGATGAAAAGTGTTAAATTATGGCAAGCCAAATGTAGAGTGCATGGACACTCATTTTTGTAAAGGCAATTGAGGGTTGTCTCCTGTTTTATTTCCGATAAATGATTCATTTGAAAATTAATAGGCAGATTTACTCAAACTCAAAACTCTTTCTAAAACTGTTTTTGACAAAGATTTTGGAAACCCTTAATTGCCATGTTCAAGTGGAACTGTGTTTTGTTCATTTTTCCCAAGTGGGATACGTTACGTTGAGTACTCAATAAGGGTGGACTGCTAGGGCTAGTCTTTGAAGGGTTAGGGTAAGTCTCTCAGTAGGTGGCCACCTCTGAGGGGTGAGTCCTTCCCGGATGAGATGTCAGTCCAGTAGGTCGTGCCGGTCCGAGCTAGCAGTTTGTTTTATTTCAGTCAAGTGACTGTGTTTTGTCTGGAATGGACACCCGGTTGTTGTTGGGTATAGAGAAGGAGGAGTATCTTGCCCGGTAGGCCGATCACCTACCTGTTGTCAGTTTGCACAAAGTGTCGGCATTCTGACCGGTTATGGGGCCCAACGTGTGGTAACCCATAATCATTTATTTCGAGTGGTTGATTTTATTGATTATGTATGCTTGGAAAAGCCAAAACACCACTCTTGCTTTTGACTAATGTTTATTGCTTGCCAGCAATTCTTTTGTAAAGATTTCATACTTTGCATTCACGAACCGATTTCACCGAACACCCGAAGGACACACGGACTTACCATGATTTTAG
>JANUWF010000912.1:0-28048 GCA_026120185.1 Voacanga thouarsii
GAAGTCTTGTTGATGAGTATTGTGTGAGAGGGGCAAAATGGTAACTTTTGCCCAAGGTGAAAATAGGAAAATAGCTTGGGATGGAATAGAAAATAATTTTTCTAGTGAAAGTATCAACAAGAGTTGATGTGGTTTAGTGGTTAGAGCCTTAGAATTAATTATGGAAGTCTAGGGTTCAAATTCCATCATGGAAGCTTTAGCTTGATTAAATTTTATTTTTGCTTGGGAAGAAATAGTTTCGGCCTTATGAGCTTAGGGGAAGGTAGGGATGATGTCCTAAGAGAGAGACATGGTAGGAGTAACCTCATTCCACTCCCTTGCTCGACTCAAATTTCTTAAAGGGAATTCATTTTCCCTTGATCTTTGATTTCTCCTGAATTCTCAACTCCTTAGTTTAATCAAGATGTTCTAGCTATCTTCTTTCCGGAAATTCCAAGAAATTGCTGAGGTCTTGTAGGATCAAAATGTCTTAGTAAAAGACTTCTTATGATCTGAAAATGTGGAAGAGTTGTGGGAAGTTCCAAGAGGAAAAAAAAATCCCTCTAGTGAGGTTGCTAAAAATTCTCTCTAGCTAGCTCATCTTCTTTATTGGAATGAGCTGAAAATTTTCCAGCTTGTGGTGCCTTCAAAATGTCGAGTTTCTTAGCTAGCATTCCCTCTCAAATGCTGCCATAAAAATGGTCTTTAGGAGCAGTTGGTAATCTGAAATTCTTAGCCATTTTCAAACTACTTAAAGCTGGAGCAAAAGCAGGAAAAATTCCTGCACAAATCACAGCTTTGAGAGTCCAAAACCAAGCTGTTTTCTTCCAGATTTTGTTCAGTACCTTAGCCATGTTTTTTCTCTATGAAGAAGGCTGGAAACCAGCCTTGAAAACCCCTGAAGTTCCCCTTCAAACTCTCTGCAAGTGGCTGGGAATGGCAGCCGAAAATCTGCCCAGAAATTACTGTTCAGCGAAAAAAAACTGTGCTGGAAATTTTCCAGCCTTGTTTCCTATTTCTTTCCCAGCCAAAACACCATCTTTATTCTGCAAAAACCTTCCTTAAACCTCCAGTAATAGAGCTCCATTGTTCTCCTTAAGCTTCTGCATGAAATCCAACAATGGCTACCCGAAAATCCCTCCACAAAATCCCAACAATTTTGCTTGATTGGTTTCCAAAATTCCAACCATCTTTGTTTAGCAACCTTCCATAACATATCACTCCATTGACCAGAATTCTTCTTCATCATTGTGCACCTTAGTTTCGGCCACCCTAAGCTACCTTGAACCAGCTTTAATTCCTCAGAAAAAACTTCTCAACCAGTCGGCCATACGAGACCTTCAAAGCTCTTCAATTATTAAGATATTCTAGAAATATTTAGTTTCCAAATTCACTACCTAAAAATATTCTTCAAGGATTGTAACAACTAACCTTTCCTTTTCCCTTCCAAATCAGAGAAACAACTCCGTAAACCCTACAGAAATTTGGGCAGCCTAATTCCCTCAAAATTTTCGGCTGCTACACTACAATCTCTCAATTCCCTTCAATCTCCAAGAACACACACACTACACCAAGAACACCTACTACTTTCTTTCACCTAATACCCCTCCAAATCACCTCAAACCTTCACTAAAATCTCCATATTTGACCTACTTACTGCTGCGAGTCCTTCGACACCATCCTTAACATCAAAGTCCTCAAATCATCTTGCTACTTTGGATCAAAACCAGAAATTTCTGTGAAGGATAAGAACATCTTCAAGATAAATTTATTCTATCTACTTCATCTTCTCCAAACTTGATCTCTAGTGAAAACCTATGTGAATAAACATACTAATGATCTCTATCTCTCTCTCTATCTCTCTCTCTCTATCTCTCTCTCTCTCTCATGGCCGAAATTCCTCTTCCTTGTCCGGATGACTTCTTCTTCCATAATCATGCTCTCGCCATCTCTCTTGGACGAAGTTAGACATCCAGGAGTTGAGATCTACTCTAAACTCCTTCAAGGCATTCATCAATCAAGTAAGTACCTTCAATCCTTCTTTTAAACTCTAGAATTATGTCTCTAAGATGATGTTGATAGTAGGGGGATGGTGATAGGATTCGATTATATATATATATATATATATATTGTTGAGATTGAAGCATGAACATTTGTATGATTGTGAAGTGGATGAGATTTATGCATAGAAGGATTATCTTGATTGATTGTGTGATGATTTGAGGTTTGATGCATGAAGTATTTGAGGTAAAGCATGCTAGAGATTATGTCACCTTTGGGGAATAGAATTTATATGCATGGTAGGTTATTGAAGCCATGATCATATTTATGCTACTAGAGGTTAGATCATGTCTTAATAAATTTAAATATATGCTTATGTGCAAGATTTGGTCGATTTGTTGAATGGAAGGATTGCATATTTTCTTGATTGTGGTTAGCCATAGAAATTTGAATCATGATCTAGTTGTCCCTAAACTAATTTTACTTCTTGAATAAAATATTCAATAAAATAATGTTTCTTTTGTATTTTCGAAAAAAACCCTAGGAAGGGTAGATTTGGACTATTATAAACAATAAGGATATTTTAGTCAAATAAATAATAGCTTTACTAGAAAAATAATATATATATATATATATATATATTATATATATAGATAGATATTATTTAAAATAATGAAATCAATTAAAGCCTTTTTTGGGAATAATTAAGATTAGTGAAATATTTATTACTACAAATTTAATTATCATCTTTTAATCAAAACCCATTAAGAATTTATTTATTGTTTTTCAAGCAAGACTCATTAAATTCATTTTCGACTAATTTTAGCTATCAATTATTTTCTAACAACTAGAGTACTAATAAATCATTATTTTACCTAAACCTTCCTAGGACTCTTGATCAAATAAACTCTAAGTTTTCCTTGACAATATTTAACCTTGCAACTTATTAAAATTTATTTTCCAAACCATTAATTATTTTAAATATCACACTAGGCTCAACTCTTAAACCTGTTTACTTAGTGTTTAACCTTAAAGCTTAGGATACTAGGATCATGGTAGTAGTAAGTTGTGTTGATTTAAAATTGAGGAAGTGGATTGTGGCTTGGAATTGATTGTGATTTGTATTTGCCCATGTGGGGTTAGGTTAGCTATTGGAGACCTTGTTGTTGTGAGCAAGAATCAGGCAAGCCCCTGCATAAAACCTGATTGATGCTAAATATTTTCTTATGGCAAGCCAAATGTAGAGTGTATGGACACTCATTTATGTAAAGGCAATTGAGGGTTGAACTCTCTCTTATTTCGAGAATTTGAATTATTTAAAAGACAAGGAGCAGATTTTCCAAACCTAAACTATTTCTAAAGCTGATTTTTACAAGGACTTTAGAAACCCTCAAAATGCCATTTTCATGTGGAACAATGTTTTGTTCATTTTATCCCAAGTGGGAAACGTCGTTGAGTACTCAATAAGGGTGGACTACTAGGACTAGTCCTTGAGGGATTAGGGTAAGTCTCTCAGCAAGTGGCCACCTTTGAGGGGTGAGTCCTTCCCAGATAGGACGTTAGTCTAGTGGGTCGTGCCGGTCCGAGTTAGCAGTGTTCTTTTCAGTCAAGTGACTGTGTTTTACCGGAATGGACACCCGGTTGTTGTTCGGGTATAGAGAAGGAGGTGTATCTTGCCCAGTAGGCCAATCATCTACTTTTGTCAGTCTGCACAAAGTGTGTCATTCTGACCGGCGGTATGCACAAAGTGTGGCATACTGACCATCCGGTTGTGGGGCCCAACGTGTGGTAACCCATAATCCTTTCTTGTGAGTGGCTGATTTTGTTGATCATGTATGGCTGAAATAGGTAAAACGCCACTCTTGCTTTTGACTAATGTTTATTGCTTGCCAATAATTCTCTTATAACGATTTCGCACTTTGTATCCATGAACTGCTTTCACTAAACACCCAAAGCACACACGGACTTACTGAGATTTCTATCTCATCACCTTTTTCCCATGATTTCAGGTCAATCCTGCTGTGAGAATGAGTAGCTAGTAGTATCTGCCTTGGAAGAGATTGTTGTCATTTCATTCTATGTATTGCTTTAGGGAGACAAGAGTGGATAATTTTAATTATGGTTTTGTTTTGGGAATTCATGGATTTATTCTTGAAGTTTTCTTTGGGTTATAATAAAATTTTAAGTTAAAGTATTATTTTTTTCCGCAATTTTATTTGTGTTACCTAGTTATAAAGACCCCTTGTCATTTGGACGGGCGACATCCCCGGCCCTGGCGGGCCTAGGTAGCGGGATGTTACAAGTGGTATCAGAGACTAGTTTATAGGCAAATATTGATGATATATGTTTTATTTATTTAAGTTTAAATCTTGTCTAACCTATCTTGTTGATGTTGTAGGATGGTTAGGCTGCTTAGGACAGCAAGAAAAGGGCAGCAGTGGCACCCGCCTTACTATCTAGACCAGGAGCACCTTCCGGTCCCCCAGCCTTCCCCTCAGCTAGTTGTCCCTATGGAGGATAACAGTGATGATGACATTGACCTTATGGAGGATAGCAGTGAGGACGGGGTCCAGATCCTTGAGCCATCTCTAATCCCGGTGATAAACATAAGCTGTGACAGTGAGGACGAAGTGATGATAGTGGAACCTGAACCCTACCCTCCTAATCCCGAAGTTGACTTAGTAGCAAATAGTGATGACCCGGGGGAGATAGACTATAAGTCTCCACCTAGGCCTTCTTTCATTCTTTCATTCAGCCGAGTTGAGGCCAAAGAGAGCTCTAGGCGCCCTAGGAAGGAGCCCATGGAGGGATTTGTTAGCGGGGATAGGTTAGATTTTTCCAAGAACACTGGGGGTTAGTTATATAAGGCTGATGATGAGGGTTCTGATGAGGATTAGGGAGTTAGGAGTTATTTTATTTTGGGACGATTATTTATTTGTTGTTTCTCAAGAACTAGTTTGTTAAAGATCTCCAATTCTATATTTTGTTCATACATTTGGATTTATGCAAGTCATTTTTTGAGCAATTCCTTAAATAAGCTGCATCTGATTTCTTCCTACTCATACTTAGCCATGTAAGCATGCACCACTAAAATGGTTTAATACCGGAATGCATACACTTAACATTTGGGATATGGTATAGAATGGCACCCAAGCGACGTGGAGCCTTTTCAGCCAGAAGGATCCCGGAGGTAGACCCCGTACCACCGAAAGTTGAAACTGAACAGATGCAATCACCCAATCTAGGAGATGGACAAAGTGATCCAGAAATGGGAATGGGGCCCGATGCCCCAGTTGACGTGTCAATGGGCCAAGCACTCAATAAGATGACCGAGATCCTCCAGACGATGACCGAGCGAAGGAAACCTAAAGGGGAAGATGAGGCCTTAGAGAGGTTCTTGAAATTTCAACTGCCCGTCTTTAAGGGAGAAGTCGAGCAAGATCAGAAGGCCGAACAATGGGTTGAGCAAATGGAGGACATTTTCGCAATGCTCCAGTATGCTGAGGAGCGGATGGTTAGGTTTGCAGCTTTTCGACTGAGAGGACCAGCTCGGGCATGGTGGCAGCGGGTCCAAGATGACTGGGAAATGGATGAGCAAGAATGGACGTGGTCCAGCTTCGTTGAAGCCTTCAGGACGGAGTACATCCCTCAGTGGATTGTGGAAAAACGAAAGGATGAATTTCAGAATCTGAGGCAAGGTAGCATGTCAGTGGCTTAATATGCGGTGCGATTCACGCAATTATCAAAGTACTGCCGAAGGTTCACCACAGAGCAGAACAGGACGAGGCAGTTCGTCAAGGGGCTGAGACCAGAACTGAGAAGGGCATTGGCACCTGCTCCACCGATAACCTATTCATAGGCTGTGGACGCAGCTACTCGCACGAAGAACGAGGACCGCAGCAAGATGGCGGCCAAGCCCTTCCAGCCGCCAGGGCAGCCGCAGGGACATTTCCTGAGACCGCAACCACACAAGCGCCCCGCCAATCATCAATGGTAGAACCGGGGAAAGCAAGCCTAGACAGCATCAAGTGGACCTACACCGAATCTCCCATCATGCAGGCAATGTGGGAGGAAAGGCCACACCGAGAGGAATTTTTGGTCTAAGGGAGGAGAAAAGAAATGCTACCACTGTGGCGACCCGAACCACCTGAGGAACACTTGCCCCAAGTTGCACCGGGATGGGCAAGGAAACCCAACTCAGAACCTGGGGCCCAATCGAGCCCACACCGCGGGAGCACCCGGGAGTGGAGCACCGAAGCTTCAAGTGAAGGCCAAGGTGTTCGCCCTTAACAGAGAGGAAGTTGGGGTCGATGCAACGGTGATGGAAGGTATATTCACTATTTAAGGACGTTTCGTTAATGCTTTAATTGATCCTGGCTCTACTCATTCCTATGTAAACAAGTTGTATGTATGTCATTTGGGTTGGGATGGAGTGGAGCTACCTTTCGTTTCAGAAGTAAGTACACCTTTGGGGAAGGTGGCGCAAGCGAATCGGTATGTGAAGGATTGTAAAATCAATGTGGGGAGAGAAAACCTGGAGGGAGATTTGATTGTGTTAGATATTGAGGATTATAACCTGATATTGGGAATGGACTGGTTAGCCAAACATGGGGCTATGGTAGACTGTAAAAATAAGTCAGTTCAGTTTGTCAGACCAGGTTGTGATATATTGGAATTCAATGGCAAGAGAATGAAGGAACTAAAGTACTTGATTACGGGGGCTAAGGCCCGGAAATTGTTAAGGCAAGGATGTCACGGTTATCTGGCTTACGTGATGAACAAGCCAAAGGACTAGTGCACTCTGGAAGACACAGAAGTGGTGAAGGATTTTCCAGATTTTCCCGATATGTTTCCGGCAGAGTTTGATTCTCTACCTCCTAATCGAGAGGTGGAATTCACCGTAGACTTAGTTCCCGGAGCAAAACTAGTATCGCAAACTCCGTACCGGATGGCATCGGCAGAATTGAAAAAGCAGTTAGAGGAGTTAGTGGGACAAGGCTATATCAGACCTAGCACGTCGCCCTGGGGAGCGCATGTGCTATTTGTGAAGAAGAAGAACAGAACTTTGAGGCTATGCATCGACTACCGAGGGTTGAACAATTTGACGATTAAGAATAAGTACCCCCTATCTCCGATTGACGAGCTATTCGATCAGCTGCAAGGATCCAGTTGCTATCCTAAGTTGGATCTAGGTTACTACCAAGTACGGATAAGAGAAGAGGATATTCCCAAAACAGCCTTTAATACCAGATATGGACATTACGAGTTCGTGGTGATGCCGTTCGGGATAACTAACACTCCAGCAGTATTCATGGACCTGATGCATCGAGTATTCCAACCTTATCTAGACAAGTTTGTGGTGGTCTTCATCGACGAGATTTTGATTTACTACAAGAGTCCGAAGGAGCATGTAGAGCATCTGAGGCTCGTACCGGAGAAACTGCGGGAGCACAAGCTGTACGCGAAGTTCAGCAAGTGCGAATTCTGGTTAGACAGTGTGGTATTCCTTGGGCATGTGGTGACCAAGAAAGGTATCAAGGTAGATCCGGCAAAGGTTGAAGCGGTATCAAATTGGAAGCAGCCATGGAATATTACCGAGATCCGGAGCTTCTTGGGATTGGCTGGATATTACCCAAGGTTTATCAAGGGATTTTCGACGCTCGCATCGCCTATGACCCGTTTGTTGAGGAAGGATGTTCCGTTTGTGTGGAACGAAAAATGCGAGAAAAGTTTCCAAGAATTGAAGAAGAGACTGATGACAGCACCGGTATCGAGTCTACCGGAGGAAGGCAAACCTTACATGCTGTACACCGATGCTTCGAAGGAAGGACTGGGAGCGGTGTTGATGCATGACAGAAAAATGATTGCTTATACATCTTGGAAGTTGCGACCTCATGAGGCGAACTACCCCACCCATGATCTGGAGCTGGCAGCTATAGTGTTCGCCCTAAAGAAATGGCGACACTACTTGTATGGAGCCGAATATGAGGTGTTCACCGACCATAAGAGTTTGAAGTATATCTTCACTCAAAAGGATCTGAACTTGAGACAGCGAAGGTGGATGGAATTCTTGGAGAAATACCGATGCCCGATCAACTACCATCCTGGGAAAGCTAACGTGGTGGCAGATGCCCTGAGCAGAAAAGTTGGAATGGCCAGATTGAAGGTACAAGAAATGCAAGGAGTTCAGAATGTGTTGGACAGAAGAGTGGAAGTACAAGATAGAAGGATTGTCATCAGCAACTTGATGTTGGTGCAAGATTTGAAGGGAGAAATTGTAGAGGCTCAACGAAACAACGCCGAATTTCAACTCTTCAAGGATAAGGAGCTTAAGCGGCCAGGCAGTGAATTTCGTATGGACGAAGCGGGAGTTTTCCATTTCAGAGATCGATTGTGTGTACCCGGTGAGCCGCGATTGAAGGACAAAATTTTGGAGAAGGCGCACAAGAGCAAGTACGCCATTCATCCGGGGGAAGTCAAGATATATCAGGATTTGAAGAGAGCATATTGGTGGCCCGAACTGAAGCGAGATGTGGTCATGTACGTTTCGACCTGTCTCACCTACCAGAAAGTTAAAGCAGAGCATAAGAAGTCAGCGGGGCTATTGCAGCCATTACCAGTACCGTAATGGAAGTGGGAGAAGGTGACCATGGATTTCGTCACCGGACATCCCATGTCAAAGACCCAGAAGGACGCTATATGGGTGGTGGTGGATCGACTGACCAAGTCGGCCCATTTCATACCGGTAAATGTGAGGGATTCCATGGAGAAGCTGGCCCAGACTTATGTTCGAGAAGTGGTCCGACTGCATGGAGTACCTTCGAGCATAGTATCCGACCGAGACCCGAGGTTTACATCTCGTTTTTGGGGAAAGTTCCAGGAGGCAATGGGGTCGAATTTGAAATTCAGTATAACGGTGTATCCGCAGACCGATGGGCAGTCAGAAAGAGTAATCCAAATATTAGAAGATATGTTGAGAGCCTGTGTCCTGGGTTCCGGGGACAAGTGGATAGAGTGTGTATCGTATGCCGAATTGGCATATAACAACAGCTATCAGTCCTCGATTGGGATGGCATCGTACGAGGCTTTGTATGGGCACAAGTGTCAGGTACCATTGTATTGGAGTTGGTCGGAAGATGGTCACGTGAGTAAAACCAGAAAGGTCTGTGTCCAGGAAACGTTGGATAAAGTGAAACTGATTCGGGAAAGGTTAAAGGTGGCTCAGAGCCGACAGAAGAGCTATGCAGATAACCGGTGGAGGGATCTAGAATTTCAAGTTGGGGATCGCGTATTTCTGAAGCTGACTCTGAGTAGGGGAATATTGAAGCAACCGAAGGGCGGAAAGTTGAATCCGAGGTATTTGGGGCCGTTTCCGATTAAGGAAAGAATTGGACCGGTAGCTTACCGATTGGACCTGCCGGAGGAGTTAACGTGTATCCATGATGTGTTCCATGTGTCACAATTGAAGAAGTATAATGTGGATTCTGGTTATGTATTGAATGATGAACCATTAATGTTGCAGCCAGATCTAAGCTACGTGGAGAAGCCTGTGCGAATATTGGACCGCAGTGTCAAAACCTTGCGAAATAAGCAGAAACCGGTGGTTAAGATTCAGTGGGAGAACCATGGCACACAGGACGCCACATGGGAATCAAAGATTGGGTTAAGCGGAAGTATCCCGAACTGAAATAGAGGTGTGCTTGAATTTCGGGACGAAATTCTTCTAAGGAGGGGAGGATGTGAAACCCCAGTCAAAACCAACCTTAGAGTAAGGGGGTTGGGATGCATATCATATTTTATTTCATGATTAAATATATTTTTATATGATTTTTATGTGCTTTGGATTTTAGTTTTATTGTCTGAAAATTTTGTTGATGAGTATTGTGTGTGAGGGGCAAAATGATAATTTTTGCCCAAGGTGAAAATAGGGAAATAGCTTGTGGATGGAATAGAAAATAATTTTTCTAGTGAAAGTATCAACAAGAGTTGACGTGGTTTAGTGGTTAGAGCCTTAGAATTAATTATGGAAGTCTAGGGTTCAAATTCCATCATGGAAGCTTTAGCTTGATTAAATTTTATTTTTGCTTGGGAAGAAATAGTTTCGGCCTTATGAGCTTAGGGGAAGGTAGGGATGATGTCCTAAGAGAGAGACATGTTAGGAGTAACCTCATTCCACTCCCTTGCTCTACTCGAATTTCTTAAAGGGAATTCATTTTCCCTTGATCTTTGATTTTTCCTTAATTCTCAACTCCTTAGTTTAATCAAGATGTTCTAGCCATCTTCTATCCGGAAATTCCAGAAAATTGCTGAGGTCTTGAAGGATCAAAATGTCTTAGTAAAAGACTTCTTATGATCTGAAAATGTGGAAGAGTTGTGGGAAGTTCCAAGAGGAAAAAAAAATCCCTCTAGTGAGGTAGCTAAAAATTCTCTCTAGCTAGCTCATCTTCTTTATTGGAATGAGCTGAAAATTATCCAGCTTGTGGTGCCTTCAAAAAGTCGAGTTTCTTAGCTAGCATTCCCTCTCAATTGCTGCTAGAAAAATGGTCTTTAGGAGCAGTTGGTAATCTGAAATTTTTAGCCATTTTCAGACTGCTTAAAGCTGGAGCAAAAGCAGGAAAAATTCCTACACAAAGTACAGCTTTGAGAGTCCAAAACCAAGCTGTTTTCTTCCTAATTTTGTTCAGTACCTTAGCCATATTTTTCCTCTATGAAGAAGGCTGGAAACCAGCCTTGAAAACCCCTGAAGTTCCCCTTCAAACTCTCTGCAAGTGGCTGGGAATGGCAGCAAAAAATCTGCCCAGAAATTACTGTTCAGCGAAAAAAACTATTTCTCTCCCAGCCGAAACACCAACTTTATTCTGCAAAAACCTTCCTTAAACCTCCAGTAATAGAGCTCCATTGTTCCCCTTAAGCTTCTGCACGAAATCCAGCAATGGCTACCCGAAAATTCCTCCACCAAATCCCTACAATTTTGCTTGATTGGTTTCCAAAATTCCAGCCATCTTTGTTTATCAACCTTCCATAATATATCACTCCATTGACCAGAATTCTTCTTCATCATTGTGCGCCTTAGTTTCGGCCACCCTATGCTACCTTGAACCATCTTTGATTCCTCAGAAAAAACTGCTCAACCAGTCGGCCATAGGAGACCTTCAAAGCTCTTCAATTATTAAGATATTCTAGAAATATTTAGTTTCCAAATTCACTACCTAAAAATATTCTTCAAGGATTGTAACAACTAACCTTTCCTTTTCCCTTCCAAATCAGAGAAACAACTCCCTAAACCCTACAAAAATTCGGCTAGCCTAATTCCCTCAGAATTTTCGGCAGCTACTTCAATCTCTCAATTCCCTTTAATCTCCTAGAACACACACACTACAGCAAGAACACCCACTACTTTCTTTCACTTAATACCCCTCCAAATCACCTCAAACCTTCACTAAAATCTCCAGATTTGACCTACTTACTGCTGCGAGTCCTTCGACACCATCCTTAACATCAAACTCCTCAAATCATCATGCTACGTTGGATTAAAACCAGAAAATTCTGTGAAGGACAACAACATCTTCAAGGTAAATTTACTCTATCAACTTCATCTTCTCCAAACTTAATCTCTAGTGAAAACCTATGTGAATAAACATACTAATGATCTCTCTCTCTCTCTCTCTCTCTCTCTCTCTCTCTCTCTCATGGCCGAAATTCCTCTTCTTTGGTCGGATGAATTCTTCTTCCATAATCATGCTCTCGCCATCTCCCTTGGACAAAGTTAGACATCTAGGAGTTGAGATCTACTCTAAACTCCTTCAAGGCATTCATCAATCAAGTAAGTGAAGGAATTGAAAACAGAGAGCATGCACTGTACGTTAAAAATTTCACAGAGAAAAATAAAACCAAGCCTTAAAGGTTATACGGAAGTGTGAAGATCAAACATTTGCGCTCCTTACCCCTTCCAGGTTGAGTAGGAGCGGATTGAACGACTGGAATCGCCTCGCTTTGCCCACTTGAAGAAGCTTCCGATTGAACACCCGCTAGCTTTCTACTTCACCTTGTTTGTATTAACGCTAAGCTTTCCAGCTCTCGAAATATTCGTCAGCCTAACCTCTAGTCGGTGAACACTATGGTGAAGAGGAACGGTCTCAATTCTCTTTGGTTCACTTGCTATTGGTTAGCAAAGTCTAAGGAGAAAACACAGAATGGAAGAAGACGTCTCTGAGAGAGAGAGTGTGGCGTGAGCCGTGCTTTTGCTTAGGAGGATTAGGGTTTTCTTTTTCCCAGATACTTGTTTATTAGTTAGCCAAAAACTGAGTCTCTCATTATTTGATAAACATATCCCCGGAATTTCAAAACACCTGGATGTTATCCTGAGAATAAGTTTTGCCTAACCCTAAACTCCTCTTAATCGTATCTAGAAAAAACACTAAGGTCCAAGCTATTGGGCCAGAAAAATATTTATTATTTTTCTTGGACCCAAAAGGCCCAAAATAATAAACAATAATTATTTATTTCCTGGGCTTATATAAATAACCCAATAAATAATTAATGAGCCCAAATGAACCAAAATAATTAATCTTTAATTATTTATTTATTGGGCCTATATAAATAACCCAATAAATAATTAAACATTAATTATTTTCCCTAGTTTAAGCCCAGGTTAATTTCTTAATTATTCATACTGGACCTAGGCCCTGAATAATTAATTAACCAATTAAACTAGATAATTAATTTATCTCAACTCCTATTTTAATTAATTTATTTATTTTATTTCAGTCCAATAATAAATTAGACTTCCTGAATAAAATTAAATAAAATCAAATAAAATAAAATCCTCTTCAACTGAGACCAATTCCTCAGCCCAAAATTAGTTAGGACTTACAGGCTATTCCGAGGACCAAAAAGACACATCGCCTTGGCTGCTAAAATGACCAAAATACCCCTGTTATATAAATAGCTGTATTTTGCATTTTAAATATTTCTTAATATCACCATAAGGAAATATTGACCCCAAGGACAATGCTGCATTCGCAAAGTCTCCGACCTACAAGTGAAATGACTAAAATACCCCTCTACACATCGCCGTACATTTAGAGAGGAAGAAGTGTACTAACACCCCTCTAAATGACATCTACCATCCTTAGGCTTCAAGTCCAATGATCCACAACTTCCTGGAGTGTTTCCGCTTTCCAAGAGAGCTACCCTAAAGCAAACATCCAAGTCATGTTTCCCAGGGCCCTAGACATTTTAGACCATTCGGACAACTACAAGGGGTGATATAGTGTAGAAACTATCTTGTACAAGTCTGTCTTAACTTACTAGTCACACATACCCAACATGCAAGTATATTGGCCCTACGATAGAACCTCAACTAAAGCAAATCAAAGTATATGCTTCCAGCTTCGCCAGACCACCAACTCATACTCAAGTCGTAGAGTACTAGTCTACGCTGTAGCGGTCGTAGTCTAGGTTTCTACCATATAGTACTTTGAGAAACCACTACTATAGGTCATGTTCTACGTATTCGTAATACGCTTATGTCATGAAGTGAGTGGACTACCCACTGGCTAAAGGTAAGCCATTCCCCATTTGGAATTCATAACATAATAACCTAAACATGATGAGATTCCCAGTCTCATCAATAGGTTAAGAACAAAAGTTTATGTGTTAAATAACCCATGATCCATACCTCACTGTGAAAGACCACCATTCACATGGATCACTTATTTAAACACAATGGGTCTGTTCCAAACGAAAATCGTGCACAAACAAAAAGTAAATTCACAAAAAAATTTTGAAAATAAATTCTTTTATTAAAATATTCGATTTTACATCAGAAACCTAGTCTAAGAGGGCATACAATCCAACAGTAAGTGCCTTCAATCCTTTTTTTAAACTCTAGAATTATGTCTCTAGGATGATGTTGATAGTAGGTGGATGGTGATAGGATTCGAATATATATATATATATATATATATATATATATTGTTGAGATTGAAGCACGAGCATTTGCATGATTGTGAAGTGGATGAGATTTATACATGGAAGGATTATCTTGATTGATTGTGTGTTGATTTGGGGTTTGATGCATGAAGTATTTGAGGTAAAGCATGCTAGAGATTATATCACCTTTGGGGAATAGAATTTATATGCATGTTAGGTTATTGAAGCCATGATCATATTTATGCTAGTAGATGTTAGATCATGTCTTAATAAATTTAGATCTATGCTTATGTGCAAGATTTGGTCGATTTGATGAATGGAAGGATTGCATATGTTCTTGGTTGTGGATAGCCATAGGTATTTGAATCATAATCTAGTTGTCCCTAAACTAATTTTACTTCTTGAATAAAATATTCAATAAAATAATGTTTCTTTTGTATTTTCGAAAAAAACCCTAGGAAGGGTAGATTTGGACTATTATAAACAATAAGGATATTTTAGTCAAATAAATAATAGCTTTGCTAGAAAAATAATATATATATATATATATATATTATTTAAAATAATGAAATCAATTAAAGCCTTTTTTGGAAATAATTATGATTAGTGAAATATTTATTACTACAAATTTAATTATCATCTTTTAGTCAAAAACTATTAAAAATTTATTTATTTTTTTCAAGCAAGACTCATTAAATTCATTTTCAACTAATTTTAGCTATCAATTATTTTCTAACAACTAGAGTACTAATAAATCATTATTTTACCTAAAACTTCCTAGGACTCTTGATCAAATAAACTCTAAGTTTTCCTTGACAAGATTTAAGCATGCAACTTATTGAAATTTATTTCCCAAACAATTAATTATTTTAAATATCACACTAGACTCAACTCTTAAACCTATTTACTCAGTGTTTAACCTTAAAGCTTGGGACACTAGGATCATGGTAGTAGTAAGTTGTGTTGATTTAAAATTGAGGAGGTGGATTGTGGCTTGGAATTGATTGTGATTTGTATTTGCCCATGTGGGGTTAGGTCAGTTGTTGGAGACCTTGTTGTTGTGAGCAAGAATCAGGTAAGCTCCTGCATAAAACCTGATTGATGCGAAATGTTTTCTTATGGCAAGCTAAATGTAGAGTGTATGGACACTCATTTTTGTAAAGGCAATTAAGGGTTGAACTCTCTCTTATTTCAAGCATTTGAATTATTTAAAAGACAAGGAGCAGATTTGCCAAACTTAAACTCTTTCTAAAGCTGATTTTTACAAGGACTTTGGAAACCCTCAAAATGCCATTTTCTTGTGGAACAATGTTTTTTTCGTTTTATCCCAAGTGGAAAATGTCGTTGAGTACTCAATAAGGGTGGACTACTATGACTAGTCCTTGAGGGGTTAGGATAAGTCTCTCAGCAGGTGGCCACCTCTGAGGGGTGAGTCCTTCCCAGATAGGACATCTGTCCAGTGGGTCGTGCCGGTCTGAGCTAGCAGTGTTCTTTTCAGTCAAGTGACTTTGTTTTACCGAAATGGACAACCAGTTGTTGTTCGGGTATAGAGAAGGAGGAGTATCTTGCCCAGTAGGCCGATCACCTAATTTTGTCAGTCTGCACAAAGTGTAGCATTCTGACCGGCAGTATGCACAAAGTGTGGCATACTGACCATCTAGTTGTGGGGCCCAACGTGTGGTAACCCATAATCCTTTCTTGTGAGTGGCTGATTTTGTTGATCATGTATGGCTGGAATAGCTAAAATGCCACTCTTGCTTTTGACTATTGTTTATTGCTTGCCAATATTTCTCTTATAAAGATTTCACACTTTGCATCCATGAACTGCTTTCACTAAACACCCAAAGCACACACGGACTTACTGAGATTTCTGTCTCATCACCTTTTTCCCATGATTTCTGGTCGATCCTACTGTAGGGATGAGTGGCTAGTAGTATCTGCCTAGGAAGAGATTGTTGTTATTTAATTCTATGTATTTCTTTAGGGAGACAAGAGTGGATAATTTTATTTATGGTTTTGTTTTGGGAATTCATGGATTTATTCTTGAAGTTTTCTTTGGGTTGTAATAAATTTTTAAGTTAAAGTATTACTTTTATTCCGCAATTTTATTTGTGTGACCTAGTTATAAAGACCCCTTGTCCTTTGGACGGTGCGACATCCCCGGCGGGCCTAGGTAGCGGGGTGTTACACAAGCCTACTTGACATCGGGCATGTTCAAGCTATAGAATTAAATTCCTTTGGAATTAAATTCCTGATTAATGGGTCGGGTTTAACTAAATTCTTTATCCCAATTGCACAAACTCAAGCATAATGAAATTTAGAGGAAAAGTTAGAGTACCCCAAAAGGCTTTAAGATTAAAATCTGTTAATACCCAATGATCCGGTAGTTACATACGATATAATTGTTATTGGATACCTACAAATGAACTCAAGGATGACTTATTGGGCAAACACGTGGTTATTCTTGGGGAATTTGGATACCGGTCCACTAACAAAGTTTCCAATGGGCTTTCCCGAATCAGTAGTGGAGGTTATTGGTTTGAATAAAATAGTGGAGTAAAAATATGTTTAATTAAAGTCTTAATTATTTGTATTTCATGTGCATATACAAGTAGCTAATGCACTCTATCTTTACATCTAGGGCACTTGTATCATGTCAACAAACTTAAACCTACGTACCATCTTGGAAATCAACAAGTTAACCGAATCAAACTACCTCGACTAGTATAGAAATTTGAGAATCGTTCTCAAATCGGAAAGGTTACTCTATGTGTTATATGCTCCTATTCTGCCACCACCAGCTGAAAATGCTCATGCTGATGAGCATGTTGTCCATAAAAAGCATAAGGAGGATAGTGATACAGTATCATGTATTATGCTGGCATCCATGACTCCCGAGTTGCAAAAACAGCACGAGCATATGGATACTCAATCGATTATACTACATCTTCGAGTGTTGTTTGATGCCCAAGCCAAAACTAAGAGATACGAGATCTCAAAGAAACTATTCCATTGCAAAATTATAGAGGGTTCTTCTATGGCCACTCATGGGCTGACAATGCTGGGCTTAATAGAGAATCTTGGATCTCTCGGATTCACGATGGATCATGACTTAAGTATTTACTTAATTCTACAATCTTTACCTAATAGTTTCTCACAATTTGTGATTAACTATCAGATGAATAAGATTGAGTCCGCCATTCCTAAGTTGATCAATCTTCTCAAAACTGCGGAGTTCTCCATGAAGAAGAATTCCAATGCAGTTTTATTAGTAGAATCTTCTTCTTATAAGAAGAAAGTTCAAAAGAAGAAGAAAAGGCTCATACGAAGCCCAAATGTGGTGTGAAGAAGAGGGACATAGCTACCAAGGGCCCATGCCATCATTGTGGCAAGATAGGCCATTGGAGGCGCAACTGCAAGGCTTACTTGGAGACCGTTAAGGACAAGAAGCAAAAGGAGAAGCTTACAAGCACTTCTACTTCTACTTTGGGTATGTTTATGATTGAGCTAAATACTGCATTTAGAAATGAGATATGGGTATTAGATACTGAATGTGGATATCATTTACGCAATAACTTGTAGGGACTAAAGAGCAGTAGAAGGCTAGAGAAAGGCGATGTGGACCTACATATTACAAATGGGGCAAAGGTTGCTGCACTTACTGTGGGGACATATAAGCTGAACCTGCCTTCAGAATTATTTCTAGAATTACAAAACTATTACTATGTACCAGTTTTAATGAAAAACATTATCTCAGTTGTGTGTTTAGACTTAAATGGATTTCATTTGATATTTAAGAATAAATGTTGTTCTTTTTCATTAAATGATATTCATTATTGTTCAGCAACTCTGCTTAATGGTATATATGTTCTAGACTTGGATAATCCAATTCTCAATATAAACAATAAGAAACCTAGAGTAGATATCTCTAACCCCTCTTACTTATGGCATTGTCGTTTAAGTCATATAAACGAAAATCGTGTTTCTAAGTTACACAAGCTTGGTGACTTAGGGTCATTTGATTATGAGTCATATGGTATATGCAAGTCTTGTTTACTAGGTAAAATGACAAAAACTCCTTTTCCATGAAAAGAAGAATGGGCCAAGGAGTAACTGGAACTCATACATTCTGATGTATGTGACTTAATATCAATACAAGCAATATGAGGTTTGTGAAACCCCACCTAAAGCTAACCCTAGAGTAAGGGCGTCGGGATGCATATCATATTATTTTGCATGAATATATATGTTTTAAATGATTCTATGTGCTTTAGAGTTGTGGATTATAGGTTAAAATGCTTAGTTATGTTTATCGAGTAGGAAGGGTAAAATGGTAATTTTGCTTGAGGTCAAAATAGGAAGAAAGCTTGAGGATTAAATAGGAAGAAAATGTGGGTGAGAAAATAACAACAAGAGTTATTGTGGTTTAGTGGTTAGAGCTTGGTGAATTAATTTCTAAAGTCATGAGTTCAAATCCCATCATTTAAGCTTTTGTCATGATTATCTTAACTAAGTTTGAATATTTGTTTTGTTGCATTTCATGGAAATAGGAATGTTGTCTTAGGGGAGACATGAAGAGAATGTCCTAATCTTATCCTCATATCCTAAAAAGAATTCTAGAGGAATTCTTGTCCTTTTTATTACCACTAACTTGTCCTAACATCTTTATAATTCAAAACCATTAAATCCTTTCTTTTAAATTCCAAAAAAATTCTGTGATAACTCCTCCACCTTGAATTTAAAAAATCAGCTTTGGATGTTGGGAAGTTGGCCGAAAGTAGGAAGAGAAATAGGAAGGGTTTCCAAGAGAAAATCAATCACCATGATAGCACCTTCAAACTCACCTTCATGTTGATCATCTTCTAGTAAAAGAAAATCTGCAAATTCTCCAGAATATTTGCAGACGGCTTCTTTGAAAATTCAGCCAGTAAACCCACTCATTTTATGCCAGAAAAATGGTCATTTTATGTGGCTTGAAGGCTGGAAAATCTGTGCAATTTTCGGACTACACAAACTGCACGAAACCAGGAAAAATTTCTGGTCATTTTTGCAGCTTTCAACCAAGTAAATGAAGCTGTTTTGATTCATCTTCAAGCCAGCAAAACTCCTCAATATTTCTCCAGCATTAAGGCTGGAAAACCACCTTAGAAAGACCTTCAAACTCCCTCAATGGTCAGCTGCAAATCAGGTTAAAGGTGTGCAGAAATTCTGCACAGCCTTCGAAACTCTTAAAGAATGAAACCAGAATTTTCCAGCATTACTCCCTTCTAGCCTAAGCCAAAAATTACCTTCAACCTCTGTAAAACTGAACCTTGCTCAGCTGTAGACTGAACACCATTAACCCCACACTTACCTTGAGCATATGGACTCCATAGCCACAGCACAAAACACTCCTAAGATCACTCAATTCAAACTCTTTTTGAACTTCAAATAATTTTAGCATTTTACTCCATTAAAATCACTCTTGTATTAGGCAAATAAACCAGAATTTCCTCTGACATTTAAGACTAAATTTTGGCCAGCCTTGGAGTAACATTAACCTTCAATCAATTCAGTAAAACCACCATGTTCAGCCGGCACCATTGAAGACCATAGAAACCTCTCTTGATCAAACACCATAGCTAACCTCTTACCTTAAACATCTCCACCATTTCCTCCATTTAAATTTCAAAAAAAGTCTAATCATTCTCTCTCTTTCTTGCTGAAAACCGAAATCCTCATTCACTCCATACTATTCGGCCAGCCATCTACCAAAATTCGTGTAGCACTTCTTCCCAATTCTCTCCATTTTCTCCTAGAACACCAAGAACACACACTAACCTTCTTCAAGCCTAACCCTACTCTAAACACCTCCAATCACTCTCAAATACTCCAAATCACTTCCATTTAATCTCTAAACTTCATTTCCGGTATTTATAACACAAAACCTCGCAAAACAAGAATTTTCGACTGGTTCAAAATTAGCTTTTCTTTGAAGGTCTCAAGAACATCAACAAGGTAAGTTAAGAACAACCTTCTTGATCATCTTCTTAGGAGAAGCCGAGTAGGATTAGAAAGCTAAACAATGGATAGAGAAAATGGAAGATATCTTTGCTACACTTTAATACACTGAGAAGCGAATGGTGAAGTTTGATGCATTCTGAATGAGGGGCCCAGCTCGGGCATAGTGGCAACGGGTTCAGGACGACTGGGAACTAATTGTCCAAGATTGGACATAGGCCAATTTCGTGGAATCATTCAAAGCTGAATATATCCCTCAGTGGATAGTTGAGAGGCGGGAGGATGAGTTTCAGAATCTAAAGCAGGGAGGTATGACGGTAGCTCGGTGCGTAGCACGGTTCACCCAATTGTCAAAGTACTGTAAGAGATTGGTGGACACCAAGTAGAACAGAATATGGTAGTTTGTCAAGGGGCTAAGGAAGGAGTTAAGAAGGGCATTGGTACCTTCTCCACCAACGACCTACTCGGGGACTGTGAACACAGCCACCCGAATTATTTTATTAAGGATTATTAATTCTAATATTGTTAGAATTAATTCATATAATGCTACCAATAGGACCAAGAAACCTAATGGGTCACACACAATAAAGGTTTGAATACTCAAATATATTATTTGATAATATTGTGGGGTTAATTAAGAGAAGGGAATATATTTATAGGTGAATTATAAGTTTGTTATAATTCATGGGACCTAATTGTAATTAAGTAAACTTCAAGGACCAATTTGTTGACAACTGGATGTTGAAGGACTAAGTTGCAATTTATGGTATTATAAATCTATAAATATAAGAAAATGGTTTCCTTAGGGTTTGAGACAGACTATTCACGCAATAACAGAGAAACCGTTTCTCTACCTCTCTCTTGATCAAACCCTAGCCGTCTCTCTTTTTGATCAAAACCCTAGCCTCCCGAATTCTACTCGCATAGAATTGTGAGATTGTGAGCATTCAACCTTGTGTGGATTATCATTAGAGGGAGTTCTTTCTTGGACTTCAGTTGAGCTGCTGTGAACGGTTTTGAATAATCTGGATTGCGCCTGCGTTCTTGTTTCTGAAATTCTTGAATTCCGGCTTCACGAGGTAATAAACGCAATCTTCACCTTTTGCAGTTTTTATTGCAAACCCGTGATCCATGGCTTAGATTTCTTGTTATTTTCCGCTGCGCTTAATCTAATTATGCATGATAGAAATCCTACAATAGGAATGTTGTCTTAGGGGAGACATGAAGAGAATGTCATAATCTTATCCTCATGTCCTAAAAAGAATTCTAGAGGAATTCTTGTCCTTTTTATTACCACTAGCTTTTCTTAACATCTTGATAATTCAAAACCATTAAATCCTTTCTTTTAAATTCCAAAAAAAATTCTGTGATAACTCCTCCACCTTGAATTTCGAAAATCAGCTTTGGAGGTTGGGAAGTTGGCCAAAAGTAGGAGGAGAAATAGGAAGGGTTTCCAAGAGAAAATCAATCACCATGATAGCACCTTCAAACTCACCTTGATGTTGTTCATCTCTTAGTAAAAGAAAATCTGGAAATTTTCCAGAATATTTGCAGATGATTTCTTTGAAAATTCAGCTAGTAAACCCACTCATTTTCTGCCAGAAAAATGGTCATTTTATGTGGCTTGAAGGCTGGAAAATCTGTGCAATTTTTGGACTGCAAAAACTGCACAAAACCAGGAAAAAATTCTGGTCATTTTTGCAACCTTCAACCAAGTAAATGAAGCTGTTTTGTTTCATCTTCAAGCCAGCAAAACTCCTCTATATTTCTCCAGCATTAAGGCTGGAAAACCACATTAGAAAGACCTTCAAACTCCCTCAAGGGTCAGTTGCAAATTAGGTTGAAGGTGTGCAGAAATTCTGCACAGCCTTCGAAACTCTTGAAGCATGAAACCAGAATTTTCCAGCATTGCTCCCTTCTAGCCTAGGCCGAAAATCACCTTCAACCTCTGTAAAACTGAACCTTGCTCAGCTGTAGACTGAACACCATTAACCCCACACTTACCTTGAGCATATGGACTCCATAGCCACAGCACAAAACACTCCTAAGATCACTCAATTCAAACTCTTTTTGAACTTCAAATAATTTCATCATTTTACTCCGTTAAAATCACTCTTGTATTAGGCAAATAAACCAGAATTTCCTCTGCCATTTAAATTTGAATTTTGGCCACCCTTGGAGCAACATTAACCTTCAATCAATTCAGCAAAACCACCATGTTCAGCCGGCACCATTGACGACCATAGAAACCTCTCTTGATCAAACACCATAGCTAACCTCTTACCTTAAACATCTCCACCATTTCCTCCATTTAAATTTAAAAAAAAATCTGATCATTATCTCTCATTCTTGCTGAAAACTGAAACCCTCATTCACTCCATACCATTCGGCCAGCCCTCTACCAAAATTCGTGCAGCACTTCTTCCCAATTCTCTCCATTTTCACCTAGAACACCAAGAACACACACTAACCTTCTTCAACCCTAACCCTACTCTAAACACCTCCAATCACTCTCAAATACTCCAAATCACTTACATTTAATCTCTAAACTTCATTTCTAGTATTTATAACACAAAACCTCGCAAACAAGAATTTTCGAACGGTTCAAAATTAGCTTTTCTTTGAAGGTCTCAAGAACATCAACAAGGTAAGTCAACAAACAACCTTCTTGATCATCTTCTTCCATTCGATTGTACTGTTCTAATGCTCTCTCTCTCTCTCTCTCTCTCTCTCTCTCTCTCTCTCTTCCAACCGAAATGGTTGATCAACCATCAACCATGGCCGTTTTCCCGTTGGATCATTCAAGGCTCTCAATCGCGTGGACCTTCTTAATTCTTCATCGAAGTGTTCATCAAATCAAGTATTTTCCTTTAATCCTTCTTTTAATTCAGTATTCATGTCTCTTAGATATTGATAGGAAGAATGAAATATGGATAAGGGATTGAGTATATGCATGTGGATTAAGGGGACGGAGTTAGGACATGATGATTGTTGTATATGACTAGGATGTATGTGTTTTCCTTTCGAATCAATGTATGTTCTTCGTGCTTAATGAAATTTTATGGATGTTTGAAGCATGTTAGAGACCATGACACCAAAGGTGATTAGGTTTTTATGTTCTTATTTTTCCATGGAAACCATGATTGATGATTATGCTTAGTAGGATTTTGGCCATGTGATGGTATGAGATAGTTCAAGTGTATGTTCATGAATGGATTAATATATTGTTTGATGATGGAGAAGGTGTTCATGAATCCTTTCTAGCAATAGGAAAATCATGGTGAAAAAGTATTTTCTTGTTAAGGCTAGATTATTTTTATTAACAAATTTTATTACCTTGAATAGAATGCTGCTATATTTTCCCTATAAAATTCGAAACTCTAGGGAGATTTGGAGTGGTTTATTAATTAAAATATTCATATTTTCTTTATCAAATAAATGAGATCTTTTATTAAAAATAATATATATAGTAATAAATCCTTTACAATAAATAAAATATTATTACAATCTATTTGTTATTTATTAATTAAAATTTAAAATAATTCATTCATTATTAATTTTATTTATTACTAATTATTTATTATCAATTTAAAAATTAATTAAAGGTTATTTGTAATTAAATATTTATTTATAATAAAGCTATTTTTAAATCACCATTTATTAGTACTATTTAGGACTTAATATTCAAACCTTAGTTTATTTATTAAAAATAACACTCAAGAATTATTAATTGGGTCTATAATTTATTAGCAATTATTTTAGAACCCCAAGTTCTTTTAACTTATCAACTAAAACTTATTTTATAAAATTCTTTATCACCTAGCCTTAAAGCTTTGGACATTAGGGTCATGGCTAGTCATGGTTGTAACTAGTTGAGCTAAGAAATTATTTATGTAAGGCAGGTATAGCCCGAATGTAACCTTATGTCTTGTGTTTACCCCAGGCGGGGTTAGGTCAGCCTTGGAAGACTTTTGAATTTGAGCAAGCAAAGGACTAGGTAAGCTCCTGTATAAAATTTGTTTGTTGTAAAAGGTTACCATGGCAAGCTAAACACGAAGTATGTGAATACTAATTTGGTAAAGGCAATTAAGGACTATTTCTTTTTTTTTTATTCAGTCAAACCAATTATTTGAAAATTTTCAAAGCAGTTTTACTCAAACACTGAACTATTTCTAAAGCTGATTTTGGCATGGACTTTAGAAACCCTTAATTGCCATTTTCAAGTAAAGCTATGTTTTACCAATTTTCTCCCAAGTGGGACAATTATCGTTGAGTACTCAATAAGGGTAGGCTAGTAGTACTAGTTTTGAAGAGCAAGAGTGAGACTTCTGGCAGGAGGCCACTTCTAGAAGATAAAACTCAACTTAGAGAAACGTCAATACTACTTAGTCATGCCGGTCTGAGCTAGAAATTTTATTTCAGTCAAGTGACTGTGTTTTGCCGGAATGGACACCCGGTTGTTGTTTGAGTATAGAGAAGGAGGAGTATCTTGCCCGGTAGGCCGATCACCTACCTTTTGTCAGTCTGCACAAAGTGTCGGAATTCTGACCGGCAGTGTGCACAAAGTGTGGCATACTGACCATCCGGTTATGGGGCCCAGCGTGTGGTAACCCATAATCCTTTCTTTTGAGCGGTTGATCTTATAAATTATGTATGGCTGGAAAAGCCGAAAACACCACTCTTGTTTTTTACTAATGTTTAATGCTTGCCAATATTTCTCTTATAAAGTTTCCACATTTTGCATCCACGAACTATTTTCACTGAACACTCAGAGTACACACGGACTTACTGGGATTTTTATCTCACCACCTTTTATGCCATGTTTTCAGGTCAATCCTGCTGTGGAGATGAATAGCTAGATTTGTTGCCTATGCTTTGAAGACTTTATGTTATTTTTCTTATGTGTTGTTTTGAGAGATGGTAGCGAACTATTTATTTTGGATTTGTTCATGTATTTTTGGGTTGTAACAAGTTCAATTTCAAGGTATTACTTTTATTTTCTTTTCTGTGACCTAGTTATAAAGACCCATTATCCTTTGGACGGAGCGACATCCCCGTCCCTGTCGGGCCTAGGTAGCGGGGTGTTACAAGTGGTATCAGAGACTAGGTTTAGGCAATCAGTTGATCTTCTGGATTTTTATTCCTTAAGCATTTTGATCTAGTTCCAATCCTTGTGTTTTGTTTATAGAATGGTCAAGAGAGTTGCATCGGCTGTCAGAGACTGGCCCGCTGGTTGCGGGGATCCACCTGCACCATTACCTGTAGCGGATCCATCCTCGTCTGATTCAGAGGCAGAGTTTGAGGTTGGTTTTTGAGTGAAGCCGAGATGGAGCATGAACCACCTATGCTAGATGACCCGGTTGATGGGGTAGAGATGGAGGTTGATGGGGGCGTAGGTGAGTACGATGGGGATGATGAGGGTGAGATTGATGAGCTTGTTAGTGAGGGCGAGGAAAATGAGGAGATGGCTAAGCTGAGTGAAGGGGAGGTAGTTAAGTTTTGAGATGATAGTGTGTTGGATTGTATGCCCTCTTAGACTAGGTTTCGAATGTAAAATCGAATATTTTAATGAAAGAATTTATTTTCAGAAATTGTTTGTGAATTTACTTTTTGTTTGTGCACGATTTTCGTTTGGCACAGACCCATTGTGTTTAAATAAGTGATCCATGTGAATGGTGGTCTTTCACAGTAAGGTATGGACCACGGGTTATTTAACACATAAACATTTGTTCTTAACCTATTGATGAGACTGGAAACCTAATCATGTTTAGGTTATTATGTTATGAATTCCAAATGGGGAATGGCTTACCTTTAGCCAGTAGGTAGTCCACTCGCTTCATGACATAAGTGTATGTCGAATACGTAGAATAGGACCTGTAGTAGTGGTTTCTCAAAGTACTATATGGTAGAAACCTAGACTACTACCGCAACAGCGTGGATTAGTACTCTACAACTTGAGTATGAGTTGGTGGTCTAGCGAAGCTAGAAGCATATACTTTGATTTGCTGTAGTTGAGGTTCTATCGTAGGGCCAATATACTTACATGTTGGGTATGTGTGACTAGTTAGTTAAGACAGACTTATACAAGATAGTTTCTGCACTATATCGCCCCTTGTGGTTGTCTGAATGGTCTAAATTATCCAGGGCCCTGGGAAACATGACTTGGATGTTTGCTTTAGGGTAGCTCACTTAGAAAGCGGAAACACTCCAGGAAGTCGTGAACCATTGGACTAGAAGCCTAAGGATGGTAGATGTCGTTTAGGGGGGTGTTAGTACACTTCTTCCTCTCTAAATGTACGGCGATGTGTAGAGGGGTATTTTAGTCATTTCACCTGTAGGTCGGAGACTTTGCAAATGCAGCATTGTCCTTGGGGTTAATATTTCCTTATGGTGATATTAGGAAATATTTAAAATGCAAAATACAGCTATTTATATAGTAGGGGTATTTTGGTCATTTTAGCAGCCAAGGCGATGTGTCTTTTTGGTCCTCGGGATAGCCCGTAAGTCCTAACTATTTTTGGGTTGAGGAATTGGTCTTAGTTGAAGAGGATTTTATTTTATTTTGTTTTATTTTATTTTATTCAGGAAGTCTAATTTATTATTGGACTGAAATAAAATAAATAAATAAATTAAATAGAAGTTGAAAGAAATTAATTATACAGTTTATTTGGTTAATTAATTATTCAGGGCCTAGGTCCAATATGAATAATTTAGAAATTAACATGAGCTTAAACTAAGGGAAATAATTAATGTTTAATTATTTATTAGGTTATTTATAGAGGCCCAAGAAATAAATAATTAAAGATTAATTATTATGGTTCATTTGGGCTCATTAATTATTTATCGGGTTACTTATGTAAGCCCAAGAAATAAATAATTAATATTTACTATTTTGGGCCTTTTGGGTCCAAGAAAAATAATAAATATTTATCTAGCCCAATAGCTTGGACCTTAGGGTTTTTTTCCAGATACGGTTAAGAGGAGTTTAAGGTTAGGCCAAATTGTTTCTCAGGATAACATCCGGGTGTTTTGAAATCCCGGGGATATGTTTATCAGAGATTGAGAGACCTAGTTTAGGCTAAAAAGATAAACAACTCTTTGAAAAGAAAAAACCCTAATTCTTTCCCTAGCCTCAAGCGCTCACGTCTCTCTCTTGCTCTCTCACGTTTCTTCTTCTCGTTTTCTCCTTGTTCTTTGCTAACCAATAGAGAGTGAACCAAGGAGAATTGAGACCGTTTATCTTTCCCATTGTGTTCACCAACTAGAGGTTAGGCTGAGGAATATCCCGAGAGCTGGAGAGCTAAGCGTTAATGCAAACAAGGTGAAGTCGAAGGCTAGTGGGTGTTCAACCGGAAGCTCCTTCAAGTGTGCAAAGCGAGGCGATTCCAACCGTTCAATCTGTTCCTATGCAACCTAGGAGAGTTAAGGAATGTAAAGGTATGATCTTCACGCTTCCACATGGCCTTTATGGCTCGCATTTTATTTTTCTCTCTGTTTTTTTTCCCATCCATGGCTTCTCTGTTTCTGTGTACCCTCAATGTGGTATCAGAGCCAGGTTTTGATCAATATAGGGAGCATGGTAGTTAATAAAAATGGAGAAGATGATTATACCTATGATACTTCGTTGTTTTGGTATGGGATAGATGGTTTTGTAAGCTTCACAATGGAAGCATAGGATCCCTGTAAATTTTTTGGCTTTGGTGTTTTAATCGTGTAAACCCAATTTAAATGGGTATAAGCGGTTGTGGTTTTGTTTTGGATGTTTTTTGTAAGTAAAAATGTCCAAAGAAGCCGAAATTATGAGCAAAATATGAAGAACAGAGGCTCTGCAAATTTTCGCGCGAAAAGAAAGAAAAATGAAGATGATGCACTGTTCCTAAGCCGTGGAGCCGAGCCGAGCCGATTAAGCCGAGCCGCACTGTTTCTGTTTCACGAGCCGCGTCTTCTGAGCAGCGTGAGTCGAACCGATACTGTAGCAATTGAGCCGATGAAGTTGCAGAATTGAAATGCAATTTGTGCGGGTTGAATTCGGGCTAAAGCGCGGGTCAGTAGCAGAGGAGAACCGGGAGTGGGTCGCGGGCGCGGGCGAAGTCCACGGGTCGTGGCTAGCGTGCGATCTGGTGCGGCATGGTGC